>JAKSZT010012740.1:481571-494051 GCA_026826555.1 Tolypeutes matacus | reverse complement strand
GGGGAGGGAGGGAGAGGGAGGGAGGGGAGGGGGAGAGAGGGAGGGAGGGAGATCGTTTTATTTCTTTGGGTGTGGAGCAGAGTCCCTACTTCCTGTTATTTTTCCTGCATGGCAATTTGGCAATTTTAATAAGTATGCATTAAGATCATCCTTTTTTAGAGAGATTTATTTATTTTATTCCCCCCCCCATTGTTTTGCACTTGCCGTCTGCTCTCTGTATGTTCTTCTGTGTCTGCTTGTTTTCTCTTTAGGTGGCACCAGGAACCGATCCCGGGACCTTCTGGAGTGGAGAGAGGAGCTCAATCTCTTGTTCCTCCTCAGCTCCCTGGTCTGCTGCGGCTCTTATTGCCTCTCCTCTGGGTCTCTTTTTCTTGCATCATCCTGCTGCACCAGCTCTCCTGCACAGGCCAGCTCTCCTGCACAGGACAGCTCTCTGCGTGGGCCAACTCGCCTTCACCAGGAGGCCCCAGGAACCAAACCCTGGACCTCCTATATGGTAGACGGGAGCCCAATTGCTTGAGCCACATCCACTTCCTAAGATAATAATCTTTTGTCATTTATTTTTCTAAGTTTTCCAGATACTTTGAAATTTGCTGATGCATAAGACTAATGTTTTTATTTTCATGTTTATTAAGCCTTTCCTTGTATGCCCGGAAAGTCTTTCCCTGCAATAAAAACAGTTCACATGAAGTTCAACAGCTTTCCACTGAATTCCATAGTCTAATCGGGCCCTGATAACGTGAGGCAAACATCCAAACATTTCTGATCGACTGAGGTGGGGCCTTTCCTCGGCTCCCAGTGCCTTTTCACTCTCCACAAGATCTTGCAGTGGGAAAGACGTAAAGCCAGCGAAGAACTGCCAAACCTTGTGGTCAGTGCTACTCTAGCCAGAAGCAGTGCTTCCCAGGCTGAATTCCTTCAGTGTGTTTTTTTCCTCCCCCTGTGCCACTGGACCAGATGCTGGGGCACTGCTGGAAAAGACAAAAGCCTCCCTGCCTCCCACCTTGCCTTACTTTCCCATGAGATGGGTTTGTGTGAAATGGAGGAAGCTGTGCCCTTACATGGCAAGGCTAAAATAGCCCCAGAAAGGGCCAAAGCAGGCAAATGGGAAAAAACTGGAAACCACACACGCAGTGGATTTCTCCTGACCTGGTGTCAGACACTTGGCAAACAGGGTTTTTACCCTGGCATCAGTCCATCTTGTTTTCTCTTGTGCAACTTGACTGCCAGCCCCAGGGAGTTCTTGCTGGTGGACAGGTCAGGACACGCGTCCCTGGCGGCCAGAGCAAATCAAGGCTTCGGTTTATCTGGCACTGTCCAGCCTGACCCCTCTCAGCCGCACACCCTGCAGGCCTCGTGGGAGGCCAGGTCTAAGGGAGACCCTTGGAGAGGGCAGGAGGGTCTGCACCAGGTAGGGGGGTCTCTGCTGTGCCCGGCATCGCCCCCCACAGACTTTGCACCTTGCTACCTCCCTCTGGACCTGGTGACTCTTCTCTGCCACATTCCTGAGCCCGGTGCCCGCAGAGCACGCCAAGCTGACCCCTGGGCGCGGTCCAGGGCTGGGGGACGGTGTGCCCGGTTGCGCAGCGAGCCTGCTGAGAAACAGTCCGTGGGAAAGCCGGCGGGAGGCCACCGTCAAGTGAGAAAAGGAGCAGGAGCCCCCGGGAAGTGCAGAGAGAGAGGGCTGCAACCAGGCACCCCCCACCCCAAGAGCTGCCCCCGCTCCACCCACTGCGTCTCCACCTCCCCAGTCAGTCAGGGCATATCTGGCCTTATAAATTTCTCCAAAAGCTGTGGGCGTTGTCTCCCAGAACCTCCTGTGGCAGGGAACTCCCTACCATGGGAAGTGGGTCCGGATGCTGGACGATCCCGGCAGGGGCCCAAGCCGGGAAGCGCTGGGGAACAGCTCCGCCTGGCGTTCATTACAGGAACTGTCTGTGACTCAGGCAGGTACAGCTTTTTCCTCCCAGGAGAGAATTCGAACCGTTTCTCCAGGTTGCTAAACTCTGTTCTCTCCTCCCCACTGGAAAAAAAAAAAAAGTCAAGCAAAGAAATAAGCCAACGTTTTGACAATGAAGTTGGAATTGCATTAAATGCATATATGAGAGCTATAACCAGTCATAAATTAACACGCCTTAGCCCACTAAATTATATTTTAAACACTTACTAACCCTCTGATATACTGCAATAAAACCTTAATGTATGTTAAAATTTTAAACTTGCCCAAAATGGATATCTGTGACTCACTGAACTGTGTAATCCAGATGTTTTGTTTCTTTGATGCTCTGTTTTGGAAACTGCATAATCTTTTGCCTTGTAACTGAACAGTAACAAAACAACTGGTAACTGTTCTTGTTTATACCCCCTTATCTTGTTTTACAGCCTTGAAGCCTGATAACTCCTGTACATAGGCCTGGAATGTTGATTAACAAAGTATCTTGAGTCAGTCCAAAACTAACCAGGCCAGTTCTAATCAGAGTTAGCCCTCCTGACACGGACAATAGCCTAAACCTTAAACTTCAAGTGAGCTGAGCACGTCATCGGTCCGTGCATATTTGGAGACTAAACTGTCTCTAACTCGTCATCTCAAAATGTCACTCTCTAGTCCTGAAGCATGAGTCAGCATGAGCTCTTTGCCGAATCGTGTCCTTCCATCTGGGCACACGATGAGCCTCTTCATGATCTCCAGCCTTTTCTTTCTGGTGGCGGTTTCCAATGTGGGTGCCAAGGCACCCCAAGGTGTGACAGCAAAGGGGCGCTGTAGCATAATTTACACAAGGAAACAGACATTTCACACCTGTTTGCATGGACATCTAGCTCAAGGTAGCTGACGACGTCAACATTAAATCGTGCTGCTTTCCTCTAGATAAGGTTTTGCCAGGCTGGGACATTGGCAGGAGTTCCTCACGGAAAGAGCGTAGAAAGGAAATGAAGGTGGAGGTGTCCAGTCTGTTTTCAACATTTGGAAAGTCATGCAGGGAGCACACCTCATTCGTCAGCTGTGGTTCTTTAGAAATGAAATCGTGCTACTTTTTCTCTCACTGTATGCTACTTTTTTTCCTTCAAATGGCTACGAGGTTGTCAGGACACAAATGCTTGCTTGTTAAGCTGCTTCACTCTAATACCTGGTCAATGGAGCCGTTAGGAGTTTCTTTGGTCCTAAAATCAATGAGACACGAAGGTCTGCAAACCGGGAACGTGTGGACTCTCAGCCTCCCGTCAGCAGAGCGGGGCCACGCGTGCTTTGCGCAGTGATGCAGCATTTTTCACATATTTGTTGAATGAATCCACCTGTGCCGAGGATATAGAGGGCTACAGTGGTCAGGGAGGTTGGGTGGGGGCGAGGGGGCGCCGTGCGTGGAAGGTGACGCCCTTTGGGTCTGCCCGGGGCAGCATGGTGAATGCTAAGCGGCGCCCACGGCCCACGCTGGGTACCCTGACCTCTGCACAGTCGGCATCCCTGCTCCTTGGGGGAGTGGGTTTGGAGAGTTACCCGGAGCGGGCTGGCCATGAGTGCGGTGAGGCTGGAGCTGCCTGGTGTGGGGTCAGCGGGAGCCCCAGGCCGCTGAGGTGGGGACAGCAGCCAGGCTTCCGGCTTTATCCCACGGACCAGGGAGATTCTGCACACGGTACATTGGGAAGGTTGCTCCCGTAAGCACGGCTGTTTCCAACCGAAGGGCCCTCCCGATCCAGCGCCACGAGGAGAGACGCCTCTCAGTGTGAAGGTGACTCACTGCAAGTGCACAGCAAGGAACTGGGGGCATCTTCCCAGCGCCAGTTCCAAGTCAGAATGGGAGCTCGGGTTTGTACAGGTAAAGGAGAGGGTAGGGGAAAAGAAACGCCAGTGGCGCCGGGCGTCCTGTGAAGAGGGCACGTGCAGTTTCTCGTTCCTGTGTGTCTCAAGCACGTCAAGCGTGTCCGTGGTTTCAGCGGCTGATGGACCAGTTGGGCAGGGTCTTCCTGGCTCGTTTCTCAACCATCCCTTAAGGACAACAAGCTTTTTGTCTCTGGGGAAAGTTACAGATTTATTTATTTTTATTTTTTATTTTTTTAAAGATTTTATTTATTTATTCATTTATCCCCCCCTTGCTGCTTGTGCTCGCTGGGTCAGCTAACCACGCCGTGCGGGCGGGCCTGCCCTCACCAGGAGGCCCCGGGAACCGAACCGAGGCCTCCCATATGGTAAACGGGAGCCCCACTGATTGAGCCACAGCCGCTTCCCAGGTTACAGATTTAGACCATTGTCTGGTTTTGCTTTGAGAGGTCCTCATCTTATTCCTGTAGCAAAAGGGAGCAGCTCAGGTTAATATCCTTCAGGGAAGTGAGTGCAACCAGTAAACTTCTAACATTAGAGTAACAGAAAACCAGCTCCATTCGTTCGAGGCTTTTCTGATCTGCTTAATGAAGACATTTCAATCAGCACATTTTCCAGCTATCAAGATTAGCCAGGTGGACATGCGGGAGCCCGACCTAGGAACCGCAGTGGCGCTGCCCACGGACCGGGGCTCCCCCCCCCACTCCCCAGGCACGTGGGAGTCCCCCTCGCCCCTGCCACACTCCTCCAGTCCAGCCTGGCTGGAAAGCCAGAGAGTGATGCAAATTTGGGCACATTCTCCTGGAACCAAAGCCGGTGATACCCAAGAACGGCTGGTCCAGTCAGATCCACCATTGCCTAGAGACACGTTTCCCTGGCAACGCGGCTGCCTCTGGCGCCCCGGGACGCGGATGGGGCTGTGACCAATCCCTGATGACTGAGGTGATGGTGGCCGAGGGCCGAGCCCGTGCCCAGCTCATCGTGAGTCCCCTAAACGATTAGTGATGGGCTGGCGAGCTCTCCCCGAGCTGAAGCTCCTCCACTCACGTGCTCGCAGGTGGAGAGGTGATTTGCCGGCCGGGCCTTCCCTGCTAGCCCACCCCCACCCTCACGCGTGATTGGCTGCAGTAGTTACAGTAAGAGGGGGGTCTTTCTGGATCCCATTTAATCCATATCTGAAGATGGGTGAAAAGCAGCTGTGCAGTCCCAACAATCTACAGTTATCCAAGGTGCAGCTCAGGGACCTGTCCATATTCCAGGGTGGAAATCGATTGATCAGAAGCAATTCCCACCTACTGCACTGGGGCATAATGGGTTCTTTTTAACACCTCCATTGTTAATTATGAAAGAAAGACGCTAGTTAAAAAATCAGGCAAGAGAAAAATACAGCCGGAAAGAGAAAAAGTAAAATTCGTGCTTCAGCTGTCTCAAGCCCAGACCTTCCTGGGGTGGGCTGGGTGGCGTAACCCTGATAATGATTTAAGGTATTTCCTTCCGGACCTTTTTCTCTACAGTCACACCTCCCATCGTACATCTCTCCATAAATACTTTAATCAGTGGAATCACAGGGTTGGAATGTGATGATTTTTTTTTTTAATTAGAGAAGTAGGTTTATAGAAAAATCATGCATTAAAGGCAGCATTTCCATTATTTATGAACACCTTTCACTAGTGTGGCACATTTGTCACAATTGATGAAAGAACTTTATAATTGTCCTATTAACTATAGTCCGTGCTTTACATTAGGGTTCACTGTTTGTGTTAGTCCTATGTTTTGTTTTTTTTTTCCTTAAGTGAAACAACATAGCTACAACCAAAAATTTCCCGTTTAAACCACATCCAAGTATATAATTCAGTACGGTTAATTATGTTCACAATATTGTGCTCCCATCACCACCATCCGTTACCAAAACTTTTCCAAATAGGAACTCGGTACAATTTAAGCATTAACTTCCCATTCCCTTCCCTGACCCCAGCCCTTGGTAACCTACATTCTAGTTTCCCACTGTGAATTTGCTTATTCTAATTATTTCTTATCAGTGAGAAGATGTAATATGTGTCCCTTTGTGTCTAGCTTATTTCACTGAACATGATGTCTTCAAGGTTCATCCATGTTGTCACATGAATCAGAACTTCATTCCTTTTTACAGCTGAATAATATTCTATTATATGTACAACCACATTTTATTTATCCATTCATCTGTTGATGGAAACTTGGGTTTCTTCCACCTTTAGGAAATTATGAATAATGCTGCTATGAACATTAGTGTTCGAATGTCTCTTTGGGTCCCTGTTTTCAATTCTTCTGGGCATATACCTACAAGAGGGATTGCCAGGTCTTATGTTAGTTCTATACTTACCTTTCCGAGGAACCCCTAAACTGCCTTCCACAGCACCTTCACATTCTACAGTCCCACCCGCAATGAATGAGTGTTCCTATTTCTCCACATCCTCTCTAACACTTGTAATTTTCCATTTTTTAAAATAGCAGCCATTCTAGTGGGTGTGAAATGGCATCTCATTGCAGTTTTGATTTGTATTTCCCTAATGGTTAAAGAGGTTGATCAATTTTTCATGTGCTTCTTGGCCATTTGTATATCTTTTTTGGAGAAATGCCTATTAGGGTCTTCTGCCCATTTTTAAATTGGTTTGTCTTTTTGTGGTTGAATTGTAGGGTTTCTTTTTATATTCTGGATATTAAACCCTTATTGAATATATGCCCTTTCTCGTGTTGAGGAAGTTTCCTTCTATTCCTAGTTTTCCATGTGTTTTAATCAAGATGGGGTGCTGGATTTTGCCAAATGCTTTTTCTGCATCAATTGAGAAGATCATATGATTCCCCTCTTTTTGTTAAGGTATTGCGTTACGTTAATTGATTTTCTTATGGCAAACTACCCTTGTATACTTGGGATAAATACCGCTTGATCATGGTGTATAATTCATATATTCATAAGGAATTTTGGGCTATAATTTTTTTGTGGTGCCTTTATTTGGTTTGGTATGGGGGTAATGTTAGCCTCATAGAATGAGTTAGGAAATGTTCCCTTCTCTTCAGTTTTTGGAAGAGTTTGAGAAGGATTGATGTTGATTCTCCTTGGAATGTTTGGTAAAATTCACCTGTCAAGCCATTTGGTCCTGGACTTTTCTTTGTTGGGAGACTTTTGATTACTGATTCAATCTCTTTACTTGTGATTGGGTTTTTGAGATCTTCTGATTCTTCTTGAGTCAGTGTAGGTAGTTTGTGTATTTCTAGGAATTTTTCCATTTCATCTAGGTTATCTTATTTGTTGGCATGCAGTTCTTCGTTGTATCCTCTTATAGTTCTTTTTATTTCTGTGGAGTCAGTAGTAATGGCCCCTTTTTCATTTCTGATTTAATTATTTGTGCTCCCTCTCTCTTTTTCTCTTTCATTAGTCTGGCTAAATGTTTATTACTTTTTCCAAAGAAACAACCTTTGGCTTTGTTGATTCTTTCTACTTTGTTTTTAAAAATATATTCTCTATTTCATTGCTCTCCACTCTAGTCTTGGTTATTTCTTCCCATCTGCTTGCTTTGGGTTTAGTTTGCTCTTCTTTATCTAGATCCTTCAGTTTTGATGTTTGGTCTCTGATTTGAGATCTTTCTTCCTTTTCAATGTAAGCATTTAGAAGTACACATTTCCCCTCAGCACTGTCTTTGCTGCATCCCATAAGTGTTGGTGTGTTGTATTTTCATTTTCATTTGCTTCAAGATATGTCCTAATTTCCCTTGTGATTTTCTTTTTGGTCCATTAGCTATTTCAGAGTACATTGTTTAATTTTCAAGTATTTGTGAATTTTCCATTTCTCCCTCTGTTATTGATTTCTAGCTTCACTCTGTTGTGATTGGAGAAGATACATTGTATGATTTCAATATATTTGAATTTGTTTAGACTTGTTTTGTGATCGAATATATGGGCAATCCTGGAGAATGATCTGTGTGCACTCAAGAAGAATATACATTCTGTTTGTGTTGAATGAAGTGTATTGTATCTGTAAGGTCTAATTGGTTTAGAGTATCATTCAATTCTTGTATTTCCTTACTGACCTTTTGACCAGATATTCTATCCATTATTGAAAGTGATGTATTATAATCTCCTACCATGAATGGAGAACCATCAATTTCTCCCTTCAAGTCTGTCAGTAATTGCTTTATTTATGTCTTATATGTCTTAGCTTTGCCACAGTGCTACCAAAGCAAAATACCAGAAATGGGTTGGCTTTTATAATGGGGATTTTATTTCAGGTAAAAGCTTACAGTCCTGAGGCTGTGAAATGTCCAAATCAAAGCACCATCAGAGATGCTTTCTCACCAAAGTCAACTACTGGTGATCCTGGTGTCCTGCCATGTGGTGAAGATGGCAGCCAGTCTATGCCAAGGTCCCTGCCTTCCCTTCCAGAATCTACCATCTCCCGGAGCTCAGCTGTGGGCAAACAGGCATAGAGTTTGTCTCTTTCCAGGCCTCCTCTCTCAGTCTTGGTTGCTTCGCTTTCTTCCGAAGATCAGCTGTGGATGATGATCAGGCATATGGCTAGTCTCTTTAGCCTTGAGCTGCTCCAGTGGACCCTTGGGGGCCTCTTTCCATGCCTCTGTGCTCTACTGATTCCAAACTCTGGGACTTCTCTCAGCCTCTGGGGCTTCTCTATGTTCCTGTAGTCCTCTCTCTCTCACATGGCAGAATCAAAATGGTGGCTTCCTTTCTCTGTGTCTCTGTTTATATAAAGCTCCAGTAAGAGGGTAGAAACCCAACCTGAGTCACGCCTCACTGGCATAGTCCAGTCAAAAGGGCCCCACACCCACAGGAATGGATTAGTTCAAGGGCATAGTCTTTTTCTTTTGGGGATTCATAAAATAACTTAACTTTCACAATATATTTTAGGGCTCTGCCATGAGGTGCTTATATTTTTATAATGGTTACATTTTCTTGTTGAATTGTCCCCTTTATCAGTATATAATGACCATCTTTGTCCCTCATAACAGTTTTTGACTTAAAGTCTACTTTATCTGATATTAGTACAGTTAACCCAGCTCTTGCATGGTATATATTTTTCCATTCTTTCACTTTCAACCTATTTGTATCTTTGAATTTAAGGTGAGTCTCTTGCAGACAGCATATAGTTGGGTCCTACTATTTTATCCATTCTGCCAATCTCTGCCTTCTGACTGGAGAGTTTAATCCATCTACATTTAAAATCATTATTGATAATGCATGAATTTTTCTGCCATTTTGCTATTTAGCTTTTGTATGTCTTATACCTTTTTTTTTGTCCCTCAATTTTCCCATTAATGCCTACTTTTATAATTTTTTTTTGTGTGTGTGTGCTGTACCATGGTGAGTGTCTTCTTTGCATTTTTAGCTCCTGTAGGAAGTAAGAAGCAGAAATCACATACCAAAAAAATAAAAATACAACCATACTGGTATTTTAAATTACCCATATGGTTACCTGTACCAGAGGTCTTTTTTTCTTTATGCTGCTTCAATCTACTGTCTGGTGTCCTTTCCTTTCAGTCTGAAGAACTCTCTTTAGCATTACTTGTAGGATGGGGTCTAGTGGTGGTGAACACCCTCAGCTTTTGTTTATCTGGGAATGTCTTAATCTTACCCTCATTTTTGAAAGAAAGCCTTGCTAACAATCCTTGGTTGGCAATTGTCTTCTGTCACTACTTTAAATATTTCATACCACTGCCTTCTTACCTTCACGGTTTCTGATGAGAAATTGGCGCTTAATTTTATTGGGACTCCCTTGTATGTAACTTGTTGCTTTTCTCTTACAGCTTTCTTGTCCTTAGCATTGGACCACTTGATTACTATATGTCTGGCATGGTTCTTTTTTAATTTATCCTGTTTGGGGTTCATTGGGCTTCTTGAATGTATATATTCATGTCTTTTGTTAAATTTGGGTAGTTTTCTGTCATTTTTTTAAATATTCCTTCTGCCCCTTTCTCTCTTTTCCTTCTGGGATTCCTATAATGCTTATATTGGTGGGCTTGATGGGGTCTCACAGGTCTTTCAGGGTCTGTTTGCTCTTTTTTATCCTTTTTTTTTTTCTTTCTGCTTCTCAACTTGAATCATTCAATTGTCTTGTCTTCAAGATCGTTGATCCTTTCTTCTACAGTTCCAATCTGCTGTTGAAGCCCTCTAGGGAAATTTTCATTTCGGTTGTTCAACTCCAGTATTTCTGTTTGGCTCCTATTGATAATCTCAAAGAGATTCCCATATTGTTCATTCATTGTTTTCCTCATATCCTTTATTTCTTTCTCCATTTTTTCCTTTATCTCCTGGAGCATATTGGGGATCATTTTTTTTTTTTTTTACCGGGAGGTCCCAGGGATCGAACCCGGGTCCCTCCATATGGGAGAGGGACGCCCAACCAGTTGAGCCACATCAGACCCATCATTTTTTTTTTAAGTCTTTTTTTCTGGTAAGTCCAAAGTCTGGTGCCCTTCCTTGGTGGTTTCTGTATTTTTGTCTTGTTCCTTTGGGTGAGCCATCATTTCCTGTTTCTTTGTTTGTCTTGTAGTCTTCTGTTGCCCACTGTACATTTTCATATTTTTAAGAGCTGAGTCTGGGATTCTGTTCCCGAGTTGTCTGTTCCTTAAGTTTGTATCCAGCTAGTGACATGACAGAGATTTCCTTGAGTGCCAGGAACTAGTCAAGGCAAACACACACAAAAAGCACCTTTCACAGTCTTTGCAAATTGGCTTTGCTTTGGCTGGTGACATCCTTCAGAGCTTAGCCCTCCTGTCAAGAAAGTTAGCCCAAGGCACAGGAAAGTGCGGGGTCCTCCCTGTCTGATCTGAGCTTGAGTGAAACTTTGGAACCTGCTTTTTCCCCCAGGCTTGTGCTTGCTAGTGGCCTTAAGAATCCCCCCACTTAAAGTTTACAAGAGTTTGAATTAATGCCTCTTCTCCTCCCTTTGAAATGGACTTCCACCCCCTCCTGGTGCTCTCTTGTGTGACTTAATGCAGGTAGTCTTTGTCCCAGGCTGCTCAGCTTAATTGACTCTTAGCTGCTTTAATGTCTGCTTCTCTGCCTTCAGGACAAACTGTGGAAAGGTGAGCCTGAAACCTAGTCAGTCTTCCAGACTTCCGCCCGCTAGATGGGCACTGACTACAGGTACCCCAGTACATGTGCAAGGGTTATTCTGCTCCCTCTGGACAGGGCCAGGGACCCACAAGGGGAGCACAAGCTGGCTCCACCCCGCATTGTGGAGGGGTGAGTGAGGGGCCAGCAGGGTCTCCAGGAGCGTCTTTTGCAGACTTTGCAGCTGCGCTTTCTTGCCTCAGCACCTGCCCAGTTAATGCAGCCCTTTAGCTGTTTTCCATAATTTGGGGGAAGGGTACTATCTTTAAGATTTCTATCCAAGGGGTGTTGGAAGAGTGGCTGTCATCAGAGTAGGCCTCCTGAGAGCTGAAGTGGCTGATCAAAAGCAGTGGTCAGCGACCAGACCACACACTCCCTGATTTTGGGGAACTAGATCTTTATGTCCTGCCCTGGCACCAGCAAGCTGCAGTCCCCACTGCTGCCTGCCCTGAGGCTGGAGAAAGGGAGAGTGTAACTGCCACAGGGATAGTGGGACTCTTCAGTGTTTACTGCCCTTCAACAGCTTCTTCCTCCAGCTCTTCCCTGGAGGATGCAAATTGTTCCACGACTCTGGAGTTTCAAAATAGTTGATTCCACTAGTTCCTGACAATTCAATATTGTTTTGGTGGAGGGACTGATTCCTGGAGCTTCCTACTCTACCATCTTCCCACAATCCTCTTACGACTTGATTTTAAAATTTAATAATGTATCATGTAGCTATTTTAATGTCAACACAGTTAGACAGACAATTCTTTTTAACTGCACAATATTTCATAAGCCATGCTTTAATTAAGCCCCCCTTGATGGATACTTAGGTTGCTTCTAATATTTTATTACAACTTTATACATATATCTTTGTGTATTCTATAGAATAGATTCCTAAAAGTGAAATTTCTGGAAAAATACTGACTGCATGTTTAAAATTTTGTTTACTTCTGTTACTGGATTTTGTCTGGGTTCTTGACTGTGCTGCAGAAAGGAATTTCAAGAGCTGTCGGGTTGATTAGTCCAGTAGTTTATTAAAGTAGGGAGGGAAGAGAAATGGGAGAAAATAACAGATCATGGGTCCCAGATAGAGAGGAAGGGGCTGAGGAGTGATAAAGAGGGCTGGTTTATAGAGTACAATTGCCCATTATAGATTATAAATGCCCAGGTTTCACTTGCGTGTTGATCCTTGCAGGGGGGACAGGGCGAGAGCAGGGCACAGAAGGCAGGAACAGGTGGGGGTGGGGAGAGGGAGAGGGAGAGAGAGAGAGATGGTTCAGCCTTTGCACTTTTAAACCACTAATTATCCCGCCCCTTTGCTAATGACATGGGAGGAGTCCCAGCTGTTTGCTGTTTTGATTGATCACCCCACCCATCAATCCCCCAGGAGGCCCAATGATAAGGCCATTGGAGAATATCCGGGGCTTCTCCTGGCTTCTGGAGGAAATCTCATTCCGAATGGGATTCTTGTGGGGGTCTTCCAGCAGCCACCTTGGGGGTGTCGATGTCCACGTGGACTTCTTGCCAGGTTCTAGATCCGTCTATTGATTCCCTATCTTACTAGCCTGCTTCATTCCCCC
>JAKSZT010012740.1:423863-481171 GCA_026826555.1 Tolypeutes matacus | reverse complement strand
TTTTTAAGACATTCCAAAGCATTTTAACACAAACCTGTAATGAGAAATTCAGTAATAGTAAGTAGGAAGATAAAAATGGGTAAAGATTAATTATGAGAGGGGAGTGGCCTGTGACCCCTCTGGGGAAGGGAACTTCCATGGCATCCACCTTGGCCCTGCCTGCTGCCCTTTCCCACCCTGTCCTAGGAGGGTGGGCTTGCAAAAGCGTGGGCCTGCGGGGAGGGCGCAAGCCCCAGGCTGAGTAATTGTCACTGCCCCTGAGGAGAGAGGGCAGCAGAAGGCACTGGCTGCCAGGCCCGAGGGCAAAGCCGACAGATGCTAAAGGGGCTTGGAAAAGCAGCTTAGCAGTGCTCGGCGCTTGGCAGGGGGTCCTCTGTCTGGCAGGGCCCTGCCTTGAGCCCCTGCCCTGTGCCCCGGACCTCCCAGCCGGGGTCCAATCTCACAGACCTCAGTGTGTGGCACGGATGCAGAGATCCCACACCCTGGCTTCCTCCCTCCTACGATTTTGTCCCTTGGGGGCTTGTAGGTGAACTTGTTTAAAATGATGGTGGGAGGTGTGGGAGGTGGGCAACATGGGAATCCCAGTGGGCTCCGTGTAATATTTTAGGTAATCTAAGCACCTCTTAAAATATATGTATATATATATATATATATAAATAACATTTTTGTAAGCAAATACACATATATGCATATATATTTATATATCATTTTGCAAATGTTTGTATGTATTGTGAGAATTTTGATTTTTACCCATAATAAAAAAAAAAAAAAAAAAAAAAAAAATGATGACCAGAAGAGGGCCTTAAACAGGCTGTAGGCCGTAGCTTCACTCACAATTACCTCCTGCCTGGCCTGCCAGGGATGTTATGGGGTTTGTCTGAGTTCTTGACTGTGTTGCAGAAATGAAGTTCAAGAGCACGATCCGCTGATTAGGCCAGAAATTTATTAAGGTAGGGAGGGGAGAGAAATGGGAGAAAGTAACAGATCATGGGTCCCAGGCAGAGAAGGGGCTGAAGAGTGATGAGGAGGGCCGATTACAGAGCACGATCGCCCATTATAGATCATAAATGCCCAGGGCTCACTTGCGTGTTGATCCGTGAGGTAGGGGGGTGGGGGAATGACATGGCGGGAGCAGGGCGCAGAAGACAGAGCTATTCGGCCTTTGTGCCTGCTTTTTTAACCATTCCTTATCCTGCCCCATTGCTAGTGGCATGGGAGGAGTCCCAGCTGTTTGCTGCTTTGATTGATTTCCCCACCCATCAATCCCCCAGGAGGCCCAATGATAAGGACCCTGCAGAATATCCGGCGCTTCTCCTGGCTTCCGGGGGAAACCTCATTCTGAGTGGGGTTCTCACGAGGGTCTTCCAGCAGCCACCGTGGGGTATCAGTGCCCACGTGGACTTCTAACCAGGTCCCGGATCCATCTATTGATTCCCTATCTTATTAGACTGCTTCACTACTGCCAAATTGTCCTCTTAAAAGCTTGCACCAATTTAAACAGTGTGTATGTGTATGCACTTGTGACACTGGAATGATAAATGATATTACTACCCATCTTGATTAGCTTGAGCTTCCATTTTATCCAGGGGATTACAAAGAAGAAACAGGCTAAGTGAAGCAGGCTGACATACCAGCAATCCTTTGCGGTGCTGATAGAGACCCCTGCCCGAGCCCGTAGAGAACAGAAAGAAAGAAACCAGGCCGACCCAGCGAAGTCTGCGGATCAGCACCAGATAGCAGCAATCTCACACCAACATCCTGGGTGCTAATGAACAAACTGGGGCTCAAGGACACCTGCCCGGACAGTGCCCACCCCCGCAGTCCACGTAGCTCAGCACCCACCGTAACTCACGTCTCCCTCACCCCTCCCCACTCACCTACACCTTCCCTTTGTCTCCAGCAGCATATGAGCTGCTCCCTCAGCTCAAACGTTTGAGCAGAAACCTCTTTTGGTGCTGTTCCTGCATGAATGCAACTTTAGCTCGATAAACTTGCTCTGCGCCCCCTTTCTAAGTCAGTTTATTTTATTTTCAGCACAATAACTTATGCCTTGAATTTCATCAGATGTTTTAATTTTTGCCATCCTAATGAAAATGGGGCAGAGTAGCATCTTGTTATTTTCTTTATTTTCTTTTTTTTCCTCCTTGTTATTTTAGATTGCTATCCCTGAATATCTGCCTTTCCACTATTACTGGTCATTTGCATTTCCTTGTCTATGAACTGCTTATTTACTGCCTTTGCTTGTTGGTTGTTTGTATTTCTTATTCATTGTGGATATTATTTATATATTGTAGATATTGTTCTTCTGTTTGTTGTACATTTTACAAATATTTTCTCTTTTATCATTTATCATTTTTATCTTTTATCTTCACTTAACATTCTTATGCAAAAGTTAAAGGTTTTGAAATTTGATGCATTTAAATTTATTAATATTTTTCGTTTTTGGTTTCTATGTGTTTTGTTTTGCTTAAGAAAGCATCCTCTACTCTAAGGCTATAAACAAAATTCCTTATGCTTTTCACTAAATTTTCATTTTTAGTAAGTCTTCTCTGTCTTTCCCTCTTTCTCTTATTCCACATGGATGGATGGTGTCCCAATGCCACTGATTTGAATCTCTATGTCTATTCACAAGTTAAATCCACCTCCCCCCACCGCACCCTTATCTGTGCTCTGTTCCTTTGACTTATTTATCTCTCCCATGGCTGTACATTGTTTTTTTTCCCTTTTATTATTTTTTTTTTTCATTTACACTGTTTTAATATCTCTAGCTTTATCACAGCTTCTTCCTTAATTTTCTCGTATTTCCACTTTTCGTTGCTGTCCTTGTACATTTAATCTTCTAGATTTGTGTGTCTGTTTGTTTTTAGGAGGTCCCAGGGATTGAACCCAGTGCCTTGTACATGGGAAGCAGGTGCTCAACCACTGAGCTCCATCCACTCCCCTAGATTAGTGTCTGAATCACTTCTAGGTCATATGCACGTATCCTGTTGGAAGTCCCGTTAAGTTTACTGATTTGGGGAGAATGGGCAGACTGGGGAGAACCTAAAGCAGTGAGACTTCTCATGAAGAAACAGGGTCTGCCACTCAGATCTCCTTCCCTGTTCTTCGATAAAGTGTAGCAATCACCTTTACATGGGAACTGCATATATACCAAGGTATTCTAGATATTTGTCATTGCTTCTACTGGGAATGGGATTTTGAAATTACAATGTCTGTGAGGCAGGTTAGTAGAGTGAAAGGGGAAGGCGGCCGGCCCAGCAGACAACATGACCGACAAACTACATGGCCGTGAGACCCCACCCAGAAACCTCCTGAGAAGCTGCCGGAAAGACATTGTGAGATCCTGGCCATGGGAATCTCGTTTGGAATGAGAAGGAAAGCCTGGATACCCTCAAAAGGCCTCACCATTGGCCCCTGAGAAACGACACGTGGGGCAACCAATCGGAACAGCCAGCAGGCTTCAAAAAGCCCTGACCTGGGTCCCACGTGCACACCTCGCCCTGCAGCGTGTCCACGGCCCATGCGTGTACTTTTCTTCTTTTCTTGTTTCTTGGTAAACTCTTTACTCCCTTGCCTTCCCTATGGCGTGTCCTTAAATTCTTCCATGTGACATAAGCCAAGAACCAGAGGCCCAGAACCCAGAGCCATCTGGTCGCATCTGAGTGGGTGTTGCTGGTACCTAGGAGAGTTTGTGATGTTTGTTTGCTCTTCTTCCTGACAGAATGTGATGTATGTATGGGCGTGTATATGCATGTATTTTTAAGCAGGAGAGGCTTAAGCATATTTACAAGCCAGTGGAAATGCTCCAGCCAGGAGGAAGTGACAATTCAGGAAAGAGAGAGAGAGGCATGTGTGATACTGCGAAGGCCCCGAGATGCTGGGAAGGATGGTCCCTGAAGCCCAGATGGGGAGGGCACACATGCCTGGGAGGCAGGGGCCATACCTGCGAGTCCTGCTAACCCAGAGGGGATTGGGGTTGAATTGCTAGAAATTCTTAGAATTCCAGGGCCTAACTCCTATCTACAGAGTATTTTCTTTGGTTCTTTTTTTTTTTGCTATTCAGTTTTCACCATTAAATGCTGTCAGTTATGTAACATTTTTTAATATGTATTTTTTATTAGGGAAGTTGTGAACTTACAAAACAATCAAGTAAAACATGCAGAATTCCCATACATCACCCCTCCACCAATACCTTGCACTGTTGTGGAATATTTGCTACAAATTATGAAAGAACATCATGAGACAATTACCACTAACTGTGCTCCATAGCTTACACTTAGTGTATCTTTTTCCATACACCCCCTATGATTAACACCATGTATCAATACTGTACATTTGTTATAGTTCATGAGAGACACTCTCATATTTACACTGTCAGCCATGGTCCATCTTCCAGCACATGGTTCACTGTGTTATACTGTCCCATGCCTTGTAGAATCCATCCAAAGTGTACACTCAGTGGTTCTCACTTTCGTCAGAGTTGTGCAGTCATCACCTCAGTAATTTTTAAAAACATTTTCCTTAGTCCAAAAGAAAAACATCCCATACCCCCCATTACTGGTCCTTAGCGTTGATCAAGTACCTTCTTTGATACTGATGCATGAATATTACAATTTGTTGTAGCAGTTTGGCATTGTTTATGAATTCCAAAAATAGTTACTGGATTATGTTTGTAAACGGGTCTGTCAGAGCTATCACTTTTGGTTGATTGAATTATGATTAGGACTTTGATTGGGCCCTGTCAGTAGGGCATTGAGCCCCGCCCCTTGGTGGGTGGGGACTCACAGATAAACCACATGGTAAAGGGCAGAGTTGGAGTTTTGATGCTGAGTTTTGAGCTGGAGCCTGGGAAGTGAACACACAAGAGAAGAACACAGAAGAATAGAGAAGGCTCCTTAGACATGGCACAAGCCCTGGAGAGAGAGACAGAGTCATTAGCCTGATAGTCTACAGCGGGCCTTGTGGAGAGAGCACAGCAGCTGAGCCGAGAGAGAAACGAGCCCCAGGCAGAGAGGAACCCAGGAGGCCTGAACCCTCGGAGATGTCGGCAGCCATCTCGCCCCAACACGTGGCAACAGACTTTGGTGAGGGAAGAAACTTATGTTTATGGTCTGGTAACTGTAAGCTTCTACCCCAAATAAATACCCTTTATAAAAGCCAACAGATTTCTGGTATTTTACATCACCACTCTTTTGGCTGACTATTACAATTGCTATTACCTATAGTCCATAAGTTACATTAAATGTATTTTCCCATGCATCAGCATATTCTTAGCACCTTGTAATAGTGATGTACATTTGTTCTAGTTCATAAAAGAACATTCTTTTATTTGTACTGTGAACCACAATTCTCATCCACCTCCAAGTTCACTATGTTATTCAACTCAGTATTCTCTAGCTTTCTTTCAGTTGACATTCACATCCCTAGACTACCCCTTTCAGCCACAATCCCATTTACAAACTAGCAGTGTTAGTTATAATCATTTTAACGCGTTACCATCAATGCTATCCATTTCCACATTTTTACAGTCCAGCTAATCAAGAATTCTACATATATCAAGCATTAGTACCCCTTCTCAGCCTTCAGTCTGTCTCCTAGTAACCTATACTCTCGGTTTTAACTCCATATGCTTAGTCATCATAATTAGTTCATATTAGTGAGACCATAAAATATTTGTCCTTTTATGTCTGGCTTATTTCACTCAGCATAATGTCCTCAAGGTTCATCCATGTTATCACATGTGTCCCAATTTCATTTCTTCTTATTGCAGTGTAGCAGTTTAAGATTACTTATGAATTCCAAAAATGGATATTGGATTATGTTTGTGAACTGGTCTTTTCCTCTGGGCATATTGGAGATTATATTGGAGTCAGAAGTACTTTTACTTGATTGGGCCACATCAGTAGGATGTTGAGTCCCCGCCCTGTTGGTGGGCAAGGACTCACAGAGAAACTGTGCTGCAGAGAATGGAGTTTGGAGTTTTAATGCTGGAGCCTTGGGAAGTAAGCACACAGAGGAGAGCAGCTGAGCCTGGAGAGAATAAACCCCGGGGAAAGAGACAGAGCCAGTCACCTGATGGTCTACAGCTGGCCTTGTGGAGAGAGCAGGGCAGCTGAGCCGAGAGAGAAACGAGCCCTGGGAAGAGAGGAACCCAGGAGGCCTGAACCCTGGCAGACGTCGGCAGCCATCTCGCCCCAACACGTGGCAATAGACTTTGGTGAGGGAAGAAACTTATGCTTTATGGCCTGGTATCTGTGGACTTCTACCCCAAATAAATACCCTTTATAAAAGCCAACAGATTTCTGGTATTTTGCCTCAGCTCCCCTTTGGCTGACTAATACAAGCAGCATAGTATTTCATCATATGTATACACCACATTTTGTTTATCCTCTTATTGGTTGATGGTCACTTGGGTTGTTTCCATCTTTTGGCAATTGTGAATAACGCCGCTATGACCATGGTGGGGAAATGTCTGTTAGTGTCTTTGGTTTCAGTTTTCTGGACATATTCCTAGTAGAGGGATTGCCAGATCATAAGGAAGTTCTATATTTAGCTTCCTGAAGAACCACCAAACTGTTTTCCACAGAGGCTGCACTATTCTACATTCCCACCCACAGTGAAGGAGTGCTCCTGTTTCTCCACATCCTCTCCAGCACCTATTGTTTTCTTTCTTTCTTTCTTTTTTTTTTATTTAAATAATGGCCATTCTATGAAGTATGCGATGATATCTCATTGCAGTTTTTATTTGCATTTCCCTAATAGCTAGTGATATTGGACATCTTTTCATGTGCTTTTTGCCACTTGTATTTCCTCTTTGGAGAAATGTCTGTTTAAGTCTTTTGCCCATTTTTAAATTGGATTGCTTGCCCTTTTGTTGTTGAGTTGTACAATCTCTTTATATAGCATGGAAATCAAACCCTTATATGGATGTGTGGTTTCTACATATTTTCCTTCAGTGAGTGGGTTGCTTTTTCACCTTCTTGACAAAGTCCTTTGAAGCACAAAAGTGAGTTTGAGGTGGTCCCGTTTATCCATTTTTTCTTTCATTGCTCATGCTTTTGGTTTAAGTTTAAAAAAACCACCACCTACCACCACATCTTGAATTTGTTTCCCTACATTTTCTTCTAAGAGTTTTACAGTTCTAGTTTTTATATTTAGGTATTTCATTCATTTTTGAATTAACTTTTGTATAAGGTGTGAGATAAGGGTTCTCTTCTTTCTTTTGGGCATGGATATCCAGGCCTCCCAGAACCAATTGTTGAATATACTGTTCCGCCCCAGCTGGGTGCTTTGACAGCCTTGTCAAAAATCCCTTGACCATAGATGTGAGGGTCAGTTTCTGACCATCAGTTTGGTTTTATTGGCCTACATGTCTATCTTTATGCCAGTACCATGCTGTTTTTACCACTGTCCCAGGGTAATATGCTTTAAAATTTCTGGAAAGATGACAGACTAGAAAGGCACAGGACTCTCCTCTCTCCCAGAAAAATAGTTAGAGGACAGGCAGAAATGGCCTAGAAAAAAATCTTCTAGGGTTTAGGACACCTAAAGGGAAGGGAAAGGCTGGACACCAACCAGAGGAGAGAGGGGGCAAAGGAATAGAATTGCTGTGGCAAAACTGTGAGTTAAAAGTCTCGGCTGCAAATGCTGGCATCCTCACCCACCCCATAGACACTTTAGAACTCTCAGGCTTTGGGGCTGGTGGCTTTAGACAGTGGGGACCCCAGGGACCCACCTCCCCAGGAAAGGGGAGAGACAGGGACGCAGCCTAAGGCTGACCCAGCTTCTGACCCACAGATTTGGTCTGCGGTGTCCGAGGGGCCCTTCCAGGCCGGGTGGGGCTGCACCATTGTCTGCCCTGGAGCCAGCAGGGGCTGAAGATATACAAACCTCCCAATCTCCCTCTCTACTGACCAGGACTGATTGTTGAGGATGCAAAGGGGAGTGGAAATATTTCCTACCCGGGAAAAGGGAGGGGCTGCCAGCGGAGGCTGGAGACGGCCTCTGAGAAAGTCTGAACTGCGAGGCTCTCAGCCTCCAGGCAGGATCCCCCGTCACCCTGATCTGGTCCCTGATGCAGCAAACACTCCCCAACCAGGCACTGACCCGAGGTCTGCCAGGGGCGCCATCTGCTGGCGGACCGAGGAAGTGCACGAGAGGACATTAAAAGGAAATAAGCGAGAGGCTTTTTCCAGCCTTTCCAGCCTCCCTCCCCAAGGCCCTAGGAAGCAGGCCTGCAACCCATTACTGGACCCAGAGCTCAGATTTGAGCAACTAAGAGGGACAATCCTGAAGACCTAGAACAGGCTGAACCAAGACTCAAAAGAGCAGCAGTAACAGCCTCCCACCACTAAACCCCTATGAAAGAGAGAGCATCAGAGTAAATTCATCATCGTGATCAGATGCCTAGAGAGCAGCAAGACATTACAAGCCACACTAAGAAAATGGAAGACATGGCCCAAGCAAAGGAGTATATCAAAGCCCCAGATGAGACGCAGTATTTGAGACAACTAATCAACAAGAGTCATACAAATTTCTAAAATCAAATTAATGAGTTGAAAGACAATATGGGTAAAGAGATAAAGGACATCAAGAAGAGCATGAAGAAGAATTTGAAAACCTGAATAAAAGAGAGACAGAGCTCATGCGAATGAAAGACAAGATAGGTAAGATAAAAAACACATTAGAGGGGGACAGATGTGGCTCAAATGGTTGGGCGTCCGTCTCCCATATGGAGGGACCTGGGTTCAATCCCCGGGACCTCCTGGTAAAAAAAACAAAACAAAAAAAAACACATTAGAAGCTACAACAGCAGACTCGAAATGACAGAGAAAAGAATAAGTGAGAGCGAAGACAAAACAGCTGAAATTGAAGAGAGAAAAGAACGGAAAAAATTGAGCAGGGGCTCAGAGAGTTGAATGATAACACGAAACACAACAACATACGTGTCATGGGAGTTCCAGAAGGAAAAGAGAAGGGAAAAGTGAGCAGGGCAGAAAAAGTACTTGAGAAAATAATAGCTGAAAATTTCCCAACTTTCGTAAAAGGAGCAGCAAGAGAGAAGCAAACCATCACATACAAGGGACGTCCAGTAAGACTTAGTGCAGATTTCTCTTCAGAAACCATGGAGGTGAGAAGACAGTGGTATGATACAATTAGGACACTGGAAGAGAAAAACTGCCAGCCGAGAATTCCTTATCCAGCAAAACTGTTCTTCAAATATGAAGATGAGTTTAAAATATTTACAAACAAACAGAAAATAATAGAGTTTGTAAAAAAGAATCCACCTTTGCAGAAAATATTAAAGGGAGCCTTACAGCCTGAATTAAAAAAAAAAAAAAAGAAGAGAGACAGAGAGAGAGAGAGACTTGGAGGAGAGATAGAAGAAAAAAAAGCAGAGAGAATAACCAAAAGAGTGAAAAGACAGACGAAAATAAAATATGACATATGAAAACAAAAGAATAAAATGGTGGAAGAAAAAAGTGCATTTACAGTAATTTCATTGAATGTTAATGGATTAAACTCACCAATCAAAATACATAGGCTGACAGAATGGATAAAAAAACATGAGCCATCCATATGCTGCCTATGAGACTCACCTTAGACCCAGGGGTACAAACTGGCTGAAAGTGAAAGGTTGGAAAAAAATACTCCACGTGAATAGTAATAAAAAAAGAGCAGGGGGAGCTATACTAATATCAGACAAAACAGACTTCAAATGCAAAAAAGTGATAAGAGATGCGGAAGGCCATTATATATTAATAAAAGGGACGATCCTCCAGGAAGATATAACAGTCATAAATGTCTATTCACCTAACCAGGGTGCCCCAAAATACATGAGGCAAACTCTGGCAAAACTAAAAGGAGAAATAGACATCTCTACAATAATAGTTGGAGACATTAACAAACCACTCACATCATTAGACAGAAGATCAACAAGGAAATCTGGGGCAATCATAGAGCTCACCTCATTTGTTTCTCTTTTCCCTGGAATGACGGTACAGGGTGTTTCTTTTGGCAGAAGGAAAATTAAAATTTCATTCCATATTTGCATTTTCATTCTGCCAGAGTGAGAACCCGACAGCCAGCAGCATACATGTGTTTACTCATTTGCTAAATCCTACACTATCGAAGATTCCTAGCCCCTACTTACCACCTGGGCCCACAAAGCGGGCCCGGGATGATGCTGTGGGCCCAGGTATCTAGGTCAGGCCCCATCCAGTTTCCTTAAAATGTCTGGGTATTCCCTATCTCTAGTATACAGCCATTCAGCTAAATGGTTGTAGGCCCCTTTGGGAAAGGAATGGGGGGATAATTAGAATACGCACATGCCACGGTGGCACAAAGTCCTTTTCCTAGCAGCCTGGCCACGTATTTAGTCAATGGTTTCTGTCTCTGAAACCTGCTAAGGTCCAGAAACTGATGAGGAGATGATGTCCCTTTATGGGGTGTCTTCCCTCAGCCACCTGTTCCGTCATGCTCGCTTTTTCTGGTTGTACGTGTTTTTTGTTTTTAAAGATTTATTTACTTACTTCTCTCCCTGTCCCCCTCCGCCCCCCATTGTTTTGTGCTTGCTGTCTGCTCTTGGTGTGCCCCTCTGCGTCTGCTTGTTCTCTCCCTAGCTGGCACCGGGACCTGATCCTGGGACCCTCCGGAGTGGAGGAGGCGCTCAATCTCTCGCACCTCCTCAGCTCCCTGGTCTGCTGCATCTCTTATTGTCCCTCTTCTGTGTCTCCTTTTGTTGCATCATCTTGCTGTGTCAGCTCTCCTCACGTGCCGGCACTCTGCGTGGGTCAGCTCTCCGCTTGGGCCAGCTCGTCGCGCAGGCCGGCTTGCTTTCACGAGGAGGCCCTGGGAAAAGAACCCTGGACCTCCTGTATGGTAGACGGGAGCCCAATAGCTTGAGCCACATCCGCTTCCCCTGGTTGTGGATGGTAAGCAGGTCCCTTGCTGGTGCCCGCCTGTGCTGCCCTTAGGGCACCTTCTTTATTGGCCATCTCCACGGCCTCCTTGCTGCTGCCTCGGCCATGCCCAGTCACTATGGAGGCACAGCCTCCCCACCTCTGGTGGTCAAGCACCACCCATTGTTCTCTGTGCGTTGGGGGAGGGCGCCATCCTGGTGGACATAATGGGACTGGATCGCCAGCTCGGTGTTTGTCCTTCCTAACAGGCCCTGGCCTGCGGAGGAGGCCACCACTCAACTTCTCAGTGACACTGCTGTCCTCCTCCCCCGGGCCCGCCGCCCGGCCCCCTGCCCCCGACACCTTTGGTGGAGGGTGTGTCCTTGGCGCCCTCCTGTGCAGGCTCTGACATTGCACAGCATTCCCCTTTCCTCCAGACCCACTCCCCCTCCTTTCCCTCCTGCCACTTCCCACTTTCCCAGGTCATCTCAGGCATTCCACTTCCCTAACGTGGGACACTGCTTTCTCCAACTTCCAGAGCCACCGCCGGGGTGAGACTGCGCATCTCCTGGGTTCCACGCTAGGGTGCTAGACTTTGCCCTGAGAAAGTGTGCTCAGGTTGATGCATTCTTGCCTGTCTAGTCTCATATTTCAGCTTCCTTGACCAATCATCCTCAAAATCCAATTCCACTGCAAATATTCTCTCTGTCCTGATTCTGTGATAATCAGGGCAGGCTAAACATTCGCTGTATTAGAAACCATGCGTGTGTCCCCAGACCTAGTTTTTCCCCTAGGTCTGGGTTTTAGAATGCCGGTGATAAACTAAGCCCGGTTTATTATGTGACCATCCTGTATGGGAAAAGATTGTAACTTTGGGTACCTTTGGGCAACCTTAAGAGATACAGCAGGGGGACGGATGTGGCTCAGGTAGTTGGGCATCCATCTCCCATATGGAGGGACCTGGGTTCAATCCCCAGGACCTCCCAGTAAAAATAAAAAGCAAAAATATAAAAGGCGTGTGGGCCACCAGGCCCTGCAAGCGGGTGCACCACCAGGTCCTGTGAGCCATGCAGCAAGATGATGACATAACAGGAGAGTGACACAAGGGAGAGCCGAGACGAGATGCACCGAAAAACCAGGAACTAAGGTGGTGCAGGTGGTAGGGCGCCTCTCCCCCACATCGGAGACTCCGAGGATCGAACCCCAGTAAGACAGGAGGAGAAGGATGAGAAGAGAGGGCAGGAAACAGACACAAAGAGTTGCCCAGTGAATGGGCACAGAAACAGCAAAAACGGTGTGGGGGGGTAAAAATGGATAAAAGTAAATAAATAAATAAATCCTTAAAAAATTGTAGAGGGGAGGAAGATTCGGACTATAGTTGGTAGTAATACTTCGCCGATGCTCTTTCATGATTTGTTAACAAATGTTTCGCAACGGGGGGGGGGGTGATGTGTGGGAGCCGTGTGTGATGTTATGCGTGTTTGTTTTGTGGGTTCACGATGTTTACTGAACACTTACAGTTTATGTATGTTCACGTATGAATGATAGACTTCAATAAATTGTTTAAAAATAAAATAATACTTTTTAAAAATCCAATTGCAGGGGCACTCTTCTGGCTCTTGTGGGGTGGGGAGGGGTGGCTGAGTGGGAGGAGTCTCAGGCCATGAGGAGGGGGGAGGAGGCTGGGGGGGAGTCGCAGACTGCAACGGCGCTCTAGGGGAGCTTCGCCCCGGCCCAGGCCGTGTCCTGGAGCAGGGCTGACTATTGGAGGTTCCCTGCGTGACTGTCATGTTCAGTCGCTGTCGGCCCCAAGGCAGCAGCTGGGGCTGAGCCCACCATGGCCCCCAGCTTGTCTGTGGCAGGACAAGTGCTGTGAGCACTTCCACAGCTCGCACCGTCTGCCACCTGCGACACTCGGACCCTCTTCTGCCAGCGCCTTCTGGGGCAGCCCCTCCCTAGCCCTGAGGGCCTCTCTTCCTGAGAGGACACTGACAGCAGGGAGGGCGGGCGACCTGGGAGCTGCAGCTCTCACCTCTCCCTCTCCTCTCCGTGTCCCTTCCCTCCTCCCTCAGCCATCCCCTGGGCAGGGCCTGGCGGATGACCCGAACCTTCCCTCCTCAAGGGCCTGGTTCTTGCCGGGCCAGGGGTGCCCCACGCAGCTGTTCAGTTACAGCGAGGCGATGAGATGCCAAGAGGACTGTAGTGGGGTGAACTGTGCCCCCCCAAAGACATGCCCAAGCCCTAACTCCCAGTACCCGTGAATGAGGCCTCATTTGGAAGTAGGGTTTTTGCAGATGGAATTGAAGGACCAGGCGATGAGAGTTTCCTGGACCAGGGTGGACCTTCCATCAAGAGAGGCAGAAGGCGAACAGAGGGCAGGCGCCTCCCTGGGGCCGCGGGACGCCCGAAGAGGCCGAGAAGCACCCTTCCCTGCTGCCCTCTTGATTTCAGACTCGCCGGGTTTGGACCTGCTGCCCCCACCCCACCCATGGCGTCAAAGCAGCTGCTAAGACTCAATTGCCCTGCCGCAGCGGGGACTCCTCTTCTCGCCCACTGGTCCCTGGACACAAGAGGTGTCCAGAGGGCCTGGTGGCAACCTCAGCGGGTAGCGCAGCGGGACTGACACTGTGCATCTGGCCAGAGGGGGTCCCCTTTGTGGGCCTGGGCAGATGTGTGGGGACAGGAAGCACAGAGCCAGCCTGCTTCGGCCCCTTCCCGTGCCGCGCAGTGCCACCCGGGGTCCCGGGTCCATGTCCCAGGGAGACCCCCTGACCGCTCCAGGCCGCCTGCGCCGCGCCCTGCGTGGCGGGACCCGGGCCTCCACGCGCAGGCCCTCACCAAGCCCCCCAGAAGCCTGCTTCCCCGTCCGCGTAAGGGGGAGGGCCCAGGGGGTCTAGCGCTTGGGGCTGGTTTCGGACTGAACGGGACGAGGTAGTAGAAGACGCTGCCCAAAGCTGTTTCCCCCTCAACGCTGAGGAAGGCCCCTTGGCAAGGCCCCCTCCTTCCTGCCAGCCCTCCCCGCCGCCACCCCGTCTTGGCCCCAAACACCGTGGAAGCTGTGCCCGCAGGGGGCCAGCCGCGCCCAGCGTCCTTCCTCTGGTCCCCAGGAAGCTGCGGCTGGAACACCGCGGAGTTTGTCCCGCTGCCTGGGGAGGAAGGTGGGCGCCCAGGGGTCCCAGCACTCCCACCAGCAGAAGTCCTCGGCCCTGCGCTGTCGCTGGCCTCTTCAAGGGCCTCTGGCCACCCGTAGCCCTTCCGCCTGGCCTACTCAATTTCACACTGCACGCACCGTTGTCGTTTTGTTCGTGGTTGGACAAGGTGAACAGCTGTTTCCGCAGACACACCTCGAGGCCACTGCGGGGAGTGCGGCTCTGCTCAGGGTTTGTTTTCTAGAAGAGACCTGAGACGAGGACTCACCGGCATGTGATTTATTCAGGAAACTGCTCCTGGGGGAGCACGCGAGGGAAGGAGCGAAAGTGTGGCCCGGGGAGGGTCTCCGTACTTTTTATACTCCTGTCTCAGGAGACCAGTCTTGGGCTAAGGGTTGCCCAGAGGAAAATCAACTCGGCAGACAAACGAGAAGAGAGTCGCAGGTCGGGACAGGTAAGTGTTAAAGAGGCTGTGGAAGGCACACAGGGGCAGCAAAGTCTCCTGGGGATCTGAGTGGAGGGCGCATCTGCAGACCTTGTGGATACGGCTTGAGCAGGCAGGAGCCTTTGCTGTGGGGCCCTTGCCTGCCCTCTGCCTCCTCCCTGCTCCAGCTCCAAGTCATTCCACGGGCACCTGGCTCTGGCTCGGTGGAGGCAGGTGCCGGGCGGTCCCGTGAGCCGCGCCTCCTTGCCCATCTCCACACCCACCCCTCCGTGCTGGTTCACACAGAGGTTCCCAGCAGGGTGCTCAGGACACTGGCCACAAGCATAAGACTCACGGTGGTGGCCCCTGGCCCTTGCGCCCCGGCCCCGTTGCACAGGTCAGTGTTGCAGCAGTAGAAAGAGACTTGCGCTTCTATGAGGGTTTCTCTGGATTTGGCAGGAACGATGTTGTCACAGGAAACTGCACAGAACTTGTTTGTTGCAGTCAGCTGCACGTCTCCGTTTCGAATATCTGTTACATGGAAGAGATATCCAGAGGCTGTGCGGTCTGCTCTGGGCCTCCCCCTAACTTAAGCCCACTGACCCACAGCCCCCAGGAAAGGGTGGGGCATTGCTGGGCTGGGGTTTCCCAGGCTGCACCCGTGGCCGAGGAGAGCTGCTGCAGCCAGGGTGGAGAGTTCTGGTTGCGGCTGTGGCCTGGCTCATGCTGCCAAGGTGTAATCTGAGTGATGGGGAGGCCTCCCCCACCGAAGATTCTTTCTTATGCAAGCCTCACTTACAGAAGAGCCAGTGCACCGCCCTGCCTCCATGCCCACCCCGCCCAGCGTGCCACTTGGACACTGACCCTTTGCAGCTTCCTTTCTCCTCCCTGTCCTTCTCCATGTGCTGCCCCTTCCATCCTTACGTTTCCCTGACCTCAGTCTCAGTCCCATTCCACCCCCTCTGCCTTTGGGAGGACCACGGCCTGGGGTGGCGGGGGAAGAGGACTTACTTAATGTCTCCGAATAGCAGGCTTTGGAAGTGGCTGGGCAGACTATTTCCTTCTGGCAGGAATTGCCATTCAAGTTTGTGCAGTTGTAGCATTTGAGGGCCCAGGCTGGAGTGAGAGAGGCACAGAACCACGGGCAGAGTCAGCCGCTGGGTGATGTGGACACCCCAGGGCCCGGCTGCGGCAGGGAAGGCAGCCAGGCCTTTCCCTGTGCTCTGGGCGAAGAACCTGGGACCAGCATCCAGGACCCAGAGGCCCAGGAGATAACTGGGTGCAGGACTTGGGGGCATGGGTGTTCCATGGAAGGAGGGAGAGGATAGAGAAGGTCAGGGAAGCCAGGAGGCACCCCAGGGGCAAGAGGTCCCAAGAGGAGGAAATAGGGTGGGCAAAAGCGAGGAGGAGGAAGAGTGAACCCGAGGACATGCGATAGGCATGGGAGAGAGAGAGGGAGAGCGAGGGGGGCCAAGTCCTGAGACACCTGGCCTGGGATCAGCGCAACGTGGGTGCCTGCGTGCCACACGGCGTTACCTCCATGCTGAGAAAGCACATCCCATCTCCCTCCTCAGCCCTGCAGCGCAAGCCTGGGCTCCCTGAGGTCCCCCGACACAGAGGAGGAGCCCGGGGGTCTCACCTTCCTCTAAGCACAGCAGCAGGGCCAGCAGAGTCAGAGCCTTCACTCGGGAGCCAGCCATGGCGTCACCTCTCCCGGAGAGCTGAGAGCACAGGCCTGGCCCCAGCCTCCTCAGGGCTTATGTAGCTGCCCACTCCTGGCTCCTCCCTGGGTCCTTTGGGTGTGCCTGGATGATTCACACTAATCCGAGGATTGGTTTAAACTCTAAACCTTCTTAACACAGGTGATGCTCATCTCAGCCCGTCTTTCCTGTCAGATCCTCAGTGATAAGAGGAGAGGGGTCACAAAAGTCTTATTTGCTGCCCAAGACAAAGTTCCCCACACCAAGCCCCAACCAGCCAGCTGGCCATCTGGTCGACCACTTGGCCCAGCAGATTCATCAAGCTGGGCAGAGAACTTGGACTTCTTGTACCTGGGTCTTACCTCAGGTACCCCAGCTAGGAGTCTCCTTGTTCTCTCTTCTGGTGAAACCAAGACCCCTGAGATAAGAACACTCTGGCCCCCTGTTGCTTGGCCTCCCAGTGGCCACTGTTCACCATTTCCCACTTGAATTCTATGGCAGTGTTCACTTCTGGCTTTCCTCCATCTCTGGTTCGTCTCTATTGAGATAAGTGAGAGGCACAGGGTCATGGAGTACAGGAGAGCTTGGGGAGTTGCCTGGAGCTCTGGGAGCTGGAGTCTTTTGGCCCCAGTGGTTTTATGAGCCTAGAGCTGTGGACAGAGTGAAGGATGCAAAATGCTATCTAAATTAAAGCTAATTACAGTGCCACGAAGCAGGCTTTATTGTCTTCCTTCTGTAGAAGAGAAAACTTTTAGGTGAAACCAAGTTCTTGCTCAAAATCAGTGCACCTGATGGTGAAGAGCAAGTGACGCTGTCACTTCACTGTGCCTCTAAATTGTAGTGTTGGGTAATAATTAGGGAGTTTCAGGATCAGAGGGCTGCAAGGAAAGGCTGCTGCTGAAGTCATCAAACACAAAGTCTGGAGGAATTAGATGAGGAAGTGCGGTTGAGAGGAACTAGTATTCTCAAGGAAAAATCTCAAACCAAGGAAAGGCCAAAAGGAACTTGGACTCTGGATATCACTGCCATATGACTTTTTAATTGATTTGAGGGCCTGAGAATCCTGAAGGAATGACAGGCATTATCATGGAGAGGGGTTTTGGACCTAAAGTTTGGAGGCTGTGGCCATGGGATCAGGTTTTTAGATTAAAATGGAGGGGAGGAAATGAAAAAATAAAACTGAAAAAGAAAAGAAAACAAAAAATGGAGGGGAGGGCCATGAGATGAGCCACAGGCACTGGGGATGCTGTTGAGCATGGGGTGTCAGGGCCCTCCATATAAAGAGCCTGTGGAGGGGAAGATCAGGCCATTAGCTTTGGATGGGGACCAGGCTGATGACACGTCACTCAGGAAGGATGGGCCATGTGGCAGCATTTCAGGAGGAATCTGAAGGAAAGCAGTCAGCAGGTTCTATTGGAGAAGGCCTCTCAGGTTGCTTCACAGAGATCAGCAGCAGACTCAGAGGGACCATTGCCTCGTTGTGTTGGGAGGAGGCCAGGTCTAGTGGGCCTCCCGGTGTGCAATCCCACCCCGTCTGCCGAGTCCTGCCAGATGAGCTCCTATAGAACCTGGGTGCTGGAATGAGTCTCCTAAAACTTTGCTCTTTCCATTTTCCATCACGTCCTAAGCTCCCAAAGTGGGTGGGGTGGGGCACCTGTTGCCAGAGGCTGCTCCTTGCCATGTCAGGTAAGCTGAGTTCTTGTCGCCCCATAATCATTTTATATTCAGGGCTTGCATCACTATTGGGAAGAGCTTTATACAATCTCTGGTCTTCGAAATATTCATGGGCCTTGGGATCCATCCTCCTTGCTCTAACTGGAGGGGTGGAGGCAGTGGGGCATGGTCGGGGGTGGGGGCAGGGTCTCTTCCCGGGGGGGGGGGGAGTTTCTCTGCTTCCAGAATTCCAGCATCCTGGAAGACTGTCTGCCCTTGGCTGGCTCTGAGAGGCTGAGGGCAAAGACTCAAATGTATTAGCCCTCAGCCTGCAAAACCAAGACGTCTCAGAACAGAAGAGGTGGCCTGCATGGCTGGCTGATGAGTGCAGGGCCGTCCTTTTCTCGTGATCTTCAGTATTCTCTTCAGAGGCCCCCATTTCTCTACTTTTTTTACTAAGGAAAACTCCTCCCAAGAATCGTCCTTACACACTGTTTCCATGTCTTCCACTCCTGGATCTTCTCCAGGAGGGGCTTCACTCCAGCACTCTGTTCAACGTGAGAACACCAGGTCGCCAAATCCAGAGTCAGTTCCAGTCCTCACCTTACTCGTCCTGCAGCCCCTGGACGCTGCTGGCCCCTCCATCCTCCTGGAGACATGCTCAGCCTCTCTGGCAGCTCCAACTCGCTCTCATTTACTAGTTACACGACCCCCACTCTCCATCTGTAGCTCGGCGGTGCCCGAGCTCAGCCTTCAGGCTTGTCCTCTTCTCGGCTTAGAATCCAGTTCCTAGAGGCGCGCTTTCACACTCATGGCTTTGGACACCACCGTAAAGGACGTGTTTCAGGGCCCCATTTCTTCCCTGGTTTTTAAAAAATAAAAACTTGGAAAGAAGGCACAAAGAGGGCCACTTTATCAGAGAGCCTTCTTGCCCCACCTGCAGGAACATGCTCCGTCTGCTCCCAGCCCCTCTCCCTTCTCCCCTGCAGAGCTCTGGCCTGCCTTGACCTACCCCCTCTTATTTCTGTATTTCCTGTCTCCCCTGGTTAGAACTAAATTCCACAAGGAAAAGTGTCTTGTTTGTTTCAAAATCTTTTCTATCCCCAGAGCCCAGTCAATGCTTGGCACATGGTAGGTACATGATAAATATATATTCAAGGAACGAATGTGCTGCCTCTCCTGCAAATACACCAATCCAAAATAAGTCACCCGTGATCTTGTTAGACGAGTGCGTGTGTGAGAGAGACACAGAGAGCAGGAAATGTGGCATTCCCATCAACCTGAGTATATCCTGTTGTTCGGTGGTAAAACTTGGTCTTTGAGCAATTCCAGGCAGATAAGATCAGATGATTTCCTGGCCAGGCCATGCCTGGCATGGGCCCAAGGCACTCATTTTTCACTTCATTGATTCTTTCTTCCATTAAAAAAAAAAACACTAAAAATGACCATTGCTTTGCTGAAAAGATAAGCTACTCCAGGTTGTACTCACTATTACAGACTGCTTGCCCTCGCTTTCCCTTCTGATGGTAAAAGAAATGAAAACTGAGACGTGACCCCTAAGGGCATCAGGGGTCCTGGGCAATGTGTCTCCCAGGCCCTAGTGGATGAATTGTCCAGCTGTGGACCCAGGGCACGAGAGAGGTCCTTGGGTATGGGGGACGGAGGACTCATGAGGGCCGTTGAGAGTGCAGGGCAGGGGGAGGCTCAGGTGGGCAAGTGTCCACCCAAGGTAAGAGGTTCAGTGGCCTTCTCCAGCCTCAAGGTTCAAAGTGACTGGGCCTGCTTTTCACTCACTTTCCAGTCCATATCTGACCCACCTTCCCTGCCAGCAATCCCCCCACCGAGTCCATCCAGCAGCCACCCCGGCCTGGTCTGGGCCAAAGACTGACCTTCCCTCTAGTGGTCAAGGGCACGAGCCCTGGGGCTCCTGCCCACTGTCTGTGTGATGTCGGCAAGTTACTCCACCTCGGGGTTCTCACGCCCTGTCTCGTGAGGTTTTCAGGGACTGGCCAAGTTTATATTTGCAAGTGACACATAGAGCTGCCATGTCTGTTTATTGAATGTCAGCAAAGAGCAAGCTGTCTGCCTAGGGAGGTCCTTGTCAATGCAAATACCTGCAGGAGGGTGGGAGAGAGATTTTTCAGTATTTTTGGTGTCTCCTTGCTGCAGTAGACTCAGGAAGCCATGCGAGTGCAAGGTTACTGGTCTCAGGGTAGGGTGCTAGTCAGCTTCCTTTCCAGCCAGCCAGCGGCTGATGGCCTAAGGGTTCCTGGGGTGCCGCTTGCATGTCCGCCCAGGCCAGGGCGGGAAATGCCTCGGCCACTGGCCTCCATGCAGACACGTCCTTCTTGCCCAGGTGTGGTGCCATTTCCTGCAGGAAGACGAGCAGGACATCATGTTCTCCCACACTGAGGCCAGCCCCTGCTTGGGAACATTCTGGCAATCCAAGGGCCCCTTGCTAGTGTCTGGCTTCCTGTGATTGGGGCGCATTTCTCCCCAAACTGATGACCAATTCATGAACACCTTGGCCCTCCTGCTGCAGGAGCCAGCCTTGCCTCTCTTGGAAATGTCCCCAGCTGCGTCCACATGGCAGAGTCAAGGTCAGAATCCCCACAGGGAACTTTACACATGGTCCCAGTGACACTCTTCACGAGTGGGTGTGCTGGCCGCTTTCCCGGGTCTGTCTTTAGGCTCACTCAGCTTCAGCAAGGCTCTTCCAAATCCCACCTAGAAGGAGGAAATGAGCGTTCTACGTAAATGACTACATGGCAGGTGCTTTCCCTCACAGTCTTCTTAAGCCTATCTACTATCTTATCAGCAGTGGAGAGCAGCGGTTAGTCAGACACAGGACTGTCTTATCAAGGCAATGCGGGAAAGAGGACACGCAGTCAAAGGTACCTACCTGGATACACAAACCTTGACCCAGTAGGACCCACAGAAGCGAGAGCTACAGCGGTGCCCGTGGGGATCCTCAAATGGGGTGTTACAAGGATGGAGGATCTCAGGTACAAATAGTGGCCCACGTCTTGCACATGGACCTGGTGCATTTTAACTACACGGTAATGCAAGCAGATGTGTGTGGATGTGACCCTCCTTTGGGGTATGTCTTTAGGAGAGAGGCATTAGTCCTCGTTCTGGGTTGAATTGCATCCCCTCCCCTCCCCCCCCAAATCTGCCCAAGTCCTGATCCCCTGCACCTGTACATGTGAAAACTTATTTGGAAATAGGTTCTCAGCAAATGGAATGAAATTAAGATGAGAAAAGACACAGGGACACACCCAGGGGAAAACCGTCATATGGCAAGGGAGGCGGAGATGAGAGTGGTGAGTCTACAAACGAGGAGCGCCAAGGGGGCTGGGGACCACCAGAAGCCAGGAAAGGCAAGAAAAGATCTTCCCTAGAGGCTTCTGAGGGAGCATGGCCTTGCCGACACCTGAATTCCAGACTCCCAGCCTCCAGAGCTGTGAGACAACACATTCCTGGTTGTTTTACACGCCCAGTTTATGGTAGCTTGTTATGGCAGCCCTAGGAAATGTACACCACCCTGTCAGCAACCCCCCCCCCCCAATTTGCTGGAGATTGGGTGCTTGGATGCCCAGCGTCCGTACATTGGTGATAAAAGGAGTCAAGTTGCAATTCTAGCCGAGGTAACAACTCCCTACAGAGATGAAGGCCGCGGGAGCTGCAGAGCGTCCCCGGATCTGGCTGCAGCCTCACCAGGGAAGCGCCGGCTGCCCTGTGGTGCTCCCTGCCCTGCAGTGCTCCCCACGCCTGAGGCTGCTGCTCCAGAGCTGCCCCTCCTGCCCTGCTCCTGTGTCCTCTGAAGGGGAAGGCCAAGGTAGGCGTGGAGGGCTGCGTGCTCCTCAGTCTCCTGGGGCACGAAGGCCCGTGGGCATCTGGCCGGGCACCCGTGCTGTGGCCTGGCTTCCCCGCCTGCTCCCCTCCCTCCCCAGGCCCTTCTCAAGGCTTCATTTACAGATGATTTCTATCGAGTGCTAACGCAGTGCTCAGCACCCATTCAACTCGCTAAGTGTTACTGTCGATTTTTTTCTCTCTCCCGCCCCTTGTTTCCGCGCTGGCTGTGTGCTCTCTATGCCCATTTGCTGTGTGTTCTTTCAGTGTCTGCGTCTCCCTCTGTTGCGTCACCTTGCTGCTCCAGCTCTCCGTGGCGCGGGCAGGCTCGTCTTCACCAGGAGGCCTCCGGAATTGAACTTGGGGCTCCCAGATGGTAGACGAGAGCCCAATCGCTTGAGCCACATCCGCTTCCCTACTATTGATATCGTTAGAAGATTATTATTTTCATTATCATTATTATTATTCAGTCCCATTTTTCAAAACCAAAAATCAAAACCCTGAGGACCACAAGGAGCTAATCCCCAAGGTCACAAGGGTACACAGGTGTACCTAAGTCCACGGCTTTCCTGCCGTGCTAGGGCTGAGGTCACTCAGGGAGCATCTGCCCGCTCCTGGTGCCTCGAAGGAAGGGACTGAAAATAGCATAGTTTCGTGAGGAATGCGCTACAAGCAAAGGCCCGATTCCAAATCCTGACCAAGGGAATACGTAATGAAAGGGACTTGAATCTGGAATGTTCTGACTCTTTCAAAGCTGAGTACAGTTATTGTTCATGCACTATTTTGGAGTATTTGTGCCACCGGGACTCTCCATTGTCATATTAAATAAATTTATCAAACTATTATATCAATTTTTGAGCTCAACTCAATAATCTTATATCTTCTTGGACATACATGAAAAATAACTGTACAGTAAAAGCTGTGAACTTAAAAAACAAACATGCGTGACATCATCCAGGGCTCCCACACAGCACCCCCCCCACTACCTTGCGTTGCTGTGAAGCATCTGCATCTGACCTCTCATCTCTACGGCTGTGTGTGTGCGCTTGCTGGAAGGTAAGCCTTTCTGCTTAATGCACGGTGAACGACATTCTAAATAGACACTTGTAGCTGCACCCCGTTATTTTACTGATACCTAATATTCTACTGAATTGGGAAGCGGTTGTGGCTCAATCAGTAGGGCTCCCGTTTACCATATGGGAGGCCCTGGGTTCGGTTCCCGGGGCCTCCTGGTGAGGGCAGGCCCACCCGTGCGGCGTGGTTAGCTGACCCAGCGAGCACGAGCAGCAAGGGAGGGGTAAATGAATAAATAAATAAAATATTAAAAAAAAAAAAAAATTCTACTGAATGTCTGAGTCATAATTTAAACATTTATTCATTGTAGGACAATTATGTTGCATCCAATATTTTGACATTATGCACAATATTGAAGTAAATATACTAGTACATGTTTCTATAGAGTAGACTCATAGAATGTGGTCACCTTAAAGGCAGGGCCTTGTCCTTTTTACAAGCACATTGTGCAGTGATTGACACATAGAAAGTTCCAACAAATATGTAAGTGAGTTAGATAAAGGGCTTGCTTGGCCATATTAAGTTTTGATAGGCATTGCCTCTGTTGGCCAACATCCTACGAACCACAGAAGATCAACAACCAGCAGCTCTAGGACCTCTCTTTCAAGGTGGGCAAAGACTTCTACAAGAAATCTCGAAAATAGTTTGCAAATAGAGTGAGACCCCTTCAAACAATTAAGAGGATGATACAGATGTTCAGCCAAATCTTCCTTCCCCCACTGCAGCCAGAAAGAATGTCCTGATGAATAAATTTGATACCTACTGTACTTAAAAATGCTTTGGCGAGTGACTTCTGGTTCCAACAAAATTAAGGGGCAGATAACCTGCAATTCCTTTCACGTCTAACAACGATAAATACACAATAACAAATGCATTTCTGGACTGGCAAAAAGAATAGGATATCTTCAGGAGCCTGGAACAGAAAGAGGCCTGGAAAACGGAGCAGCCAGCACAAAAGCAATTCAGCATCCGTCTGTGGGGGTGGGGAGGACAGACCAGCACTTCAACGATTTCGGGACTTGCGTGCTAAAGGGAAAAGTGTATGGCTTAGGATATATGTAAGGAGAGGAGCTGGAATTGAAACTCCTACATAAGGCCAGGACCTTCAGGTTTATAACCTCAGGGGAAATGTAGAAAAGAAGAATTCCATCCATCAGCATAGGGAGATGAGAAGGAACCTTAACTTTAAAAAAAAAAGGTTTTTTTTTAAAGATTTATTTATTTACTTTTATCCATTTTTACCCCCATTTTTGCTGTTTCTGTGCCCATTCACTGGGCAATTCTCTGTGTCTGTTTCCTGCCCTCTCTTCTCATCCTTCTCCTCCTGTCTTCACTGGGATTCGATCGTGGGACTCTCCAGTGTGGGGGAGAGGTGTCCTACAGCCTGCACCACCTTAGTTCCTGTTTTTTTTGGCGCATCTCGTCTTGGCTCTCCCTTGTGTCACTCTCCTGTTATGTCATCATCTTGCTGCTTGGTTTGTTGGGCCTGATGGCGCATCCGCTCGCAGGACATGGGGGGCTCACCCGCTTGTGGGGCCTGATGGCACACCCATGCATGGGGCCTGGTGGCCCGTGTGCCTTCTATATTTTTCTTTATTTTTACCGGGAGGTCCCAGGGATCGAACCCAGGTCCCTCCACATGGGAGACGGACACCCAACCATTTGAGCCACATCCGCCCCCAGGAAGCCTGGGGTTGAGGAGGAAAAAAATCCTCTCTTGAGAACCAGTATAAATGCACTCACTTGGATCTGGGGTTACACCACCCACATCTGATAGGAACCCCCTCAAGCCAAGTAATTAATATCAAAAGCACTACTCTTGGGGCAACTGGCCAAAGCAAACACACAACTTCACAGGATGAATGCAGCCTCTGAGCAGGCCCAATCTGCATATGTAACAGATATTCAAGTTATTGGATTTAGATATTTAAAGGAGACTAATGTTTCTAGATTAAAGTGAATGGAAAGGCATAAGTATGACTAATGAACAATTGACTACCAAAAATAATCTGGAGGACTTAAAAAGAGCCAGATGGAACTTCTAGAAATGAGAAAACTCTACAATCATTAGAAAAAGAAACACATTGGATGGATTAATCAGCTCATTAGACAAAGCAAAAGAGAGCCTCGGTGATGGCCTGGAAGTTAGCAGAAAAAATTATAGAGAAATACAGAGAACTAAAGATATTGAAAATAATAGAGATGTTAAAGAATGTCTAATCTAAGTCTAATCAGGGTAGTAGAAGAATATAATAACATGGGAGAAACATTATTCAAATAAATAATGGTTTAGAATTTGTGCACTGCGTCTACCTCGGGAGCTCGCGAGGGAGGCAGGCGGAAAAAAGACTCTAGGTGGAGAGGGAAGTTTGTTCATGCCGGCACGGCTGCAGTCTGCTTTAGACAAACAGGCAAGTAAGCATGGCCGTTCTTTATTTGCAGGGTTATTTATACACTACAGTTTATCACTCAAGTGTTATACAGAAAGAACACAAAATGTCACTCCTTAGGATCGTTTCTGCTGTGCCCAGAGACCGTGTGTGCTGGGTCACGACTTTATGAACTTGGGGGTCGGATGTGGCTCAACTGGTTGGGCATCTGCCTCCCATATGGAGGGACCCGGGTTTGATCCCCGGGACCTCCCGGTAAAAAAAAAAAAAAAAAAAAAAGACTTTATGAACTAACAGCTGATTCAACAGTTGGGCCGCTGCCTAAGTCTTAACCCTCACAGGCCGCTGCCCGAGTCATAACCCTTACAGAATTTCCAAAATTTATGAAAGACATGAGCACTCAGATTCAAGAAGCCTGGCAAATCTCAAGCAGGATAAATAATAAGGATTTCATATATCAGCTAAATATAATAGAGGTGAAGGAACATTGAAACAAAGAGAAAATCTTGAAAGCAGCCCGAGGGAAAATAGGGTCACCTACAAAGGGATGGGGATGAAATCAATGGCACTTTTCAATATCAATAATGGAAGCCAGAAGACAATTAACTAATGGTGTTAGTTTATATTTACTGCTGTAACGAAATACCCAAAGGTATATAATGGCTGTGTGTCAGTTTGAAATTATTTTCTGAATCCCTAAAAGAGAAAGATTATGTTCGTGAACTAAATCCACCCCTGTGGGTGTGACACCCTTTCAGTTGGACTATGTCAGCGAGGTGTGACTCACATTGAGTCTCCGCCCTCTTGCTGGGTCTGATATAAATGGGCAAACATGTGAAAAGAGAGCTCCACCATGTAAGAGAAAGGAGAGGCTCAAAGGACTGAGGCCCAGAGAGAGATGAGCCATATGCCTGAGAGCTTGCAGCTGAACTCAGGGAGAAAGCAGAGCAGTTGAGAGAGGAGGCTGGTAAGAGACAAGCCATATACCTGGTTGCCCACAGCTGAGTTCTGGGAGGTGGTACAGCCCCAAGAGGAAGGCAGGGACGTCAGCAGAGATCACCTGCCATTTTGTTTTAACACGTGGCAGCTGACTTTAAAGAGAAAACACCTCTTATGGTGCCTCGAGTTGGACTTTTCACAGCCTTGGACCTGTAAGCATTCACCCCAAATAAATCCCCTTCATAAAAGCCATTGGTAGCCCTTTGGACAAACTAATACAGGCTGCAATGTGAAAGAAGCTTATTTTCTAACTCATGTAAAGTCCAAAACGTCCAATTCCTAGTTGGCAAGTTGATCCCCTTTAACCAGTAATTTCGACATGTGGTTTCCAAAAGTTGCCAGGGCAAGCTGGTGGAAAAGAAAAGAACATGGATGCTTTGATTCTGTTGGCTAGAACTCAGACACATGGCTGCTGTCAGTGTGGGGAAGGCTGGCAAATGAAACCTCCCCATGTGCCCAGGCAGAGGACAGAATGAGTTTGATGGACATTCTATGTCCCAAATAACATCTTCAACAGGCTAAAATAAAAGCACTGAAAATGAGAAACAAATGCTCAACAATGTTATCTTTTAAGATTGAGATTAAAGTAAAGACATTTTCAGAGCAGCATATTTGAGGGAGATCTCTATCATCACACCATTATTAAAAGACATTTCAAGAATGACCTCTGGGAGAATGAAAATTATCTAGTAGGAAAGTTTTCAATGTAAAATGAATGGCAAGAGAGACATCAGCAAAATGATGGAATGAGAGACTCTAGGGTTCCTTCCCTGCCACAGCAACAGAAGCAGTCGATAAACCAGCAGAAATGGGAGAGTCAACTTCCTCATAGCTCTGAAAAAGTTTAGTTTGACTGACAAAGAAAAAAGAGGGAGGATGCTGATAACTAAGAGCAGAAATAAAAGTGGGGGCATTACTATTGACCTTACAGAAATAAGAGGATTATAAAAGGATGCTAAGAACAACTGTACACCAATGAAATAGATACATTAGAAGAAATGGACAAATTCCTAGAGACACACAAATTACCTAAGCTGACTGAAGAGGAAATAGAAAAGCTCAACCAACAAATGTAGATACTGAATCAGAAATCAAGAACCTCCCAAAAAATAAAAGCCCAGGACCAGATGGCTTCACTGATTAATTTTACCAAACATTTAAAGAAGAGTTAACACTAATCCTTCTCAAACTCTTTCAAAAAAGTCAAAGAGGAGGGAACACTTCTTAATCTAGTCTATGAGGACAGAATTACCCTAATACCATAACCAGATAATGACAACATAAGAAAAGCAAACTAAAGAACAATTTCTCTTATGAATATAGATGCAAAAATCCTCAAAATTCTCAACAAAATTCTGGCATATTGAATCCAAGAGCACATTGAAAGAATTATATACCATGACCAAGAGGGATTTATCTCATGAATTCAAGGGTGGTTCAACATAAGAAAATCAATCAATGTAATACACCACATGTATTAGACAGGGTTCTTCAAAGAGGCAGAATTGACAGGATATATACAGGCAGATATTAGGAGATTGGTTATAGAAATTGTCTCATGCTCCTGTGGAGACTGGCAAGTCTTAATTCCATAAGGCAAACCCCAAGTTGGGAACTTGATGGTGATGTCAAATTCCCCAGGAGAAGCTGGCTGGCTGAAGTAGAGATATAAATTCTTAATACTGAAATCCTCAGTTTTCTCTTTATGGCCTTCAACTGATTGGATGAAGAGAAGTCTGTCATTGCTGAAGGCAATCTCCTTTGTAGATGGTAGATGTAATCAACCACAGATGCAATCAACTGACTGATGATTCATATCCACAAAATACCCTCACAGTAACAACCAAGCCAGTGATCGCTCGACCAGACAACTGGATACCATAACCAGACAAGTTGACACATGAGCTTAGTAGCACCACATTAATAAAAAGAAGGAAAAACTCACATGATCATCTCAATTGATAGAGAAAAGCCATTTAACAACATTTAGCATCCATTCTGTATAAAAACACATGGAAAAATAAGAAGAGAAGGGAACTTCCTCAACATGATAAAGAGCATATAAAAAATTCAAAGCTGATATTATAATCATTTCCCCTAAGATCAGAAACAAGAAAATGATGCCTGCTGTGATCATTTAAAGCTGGGTAGACCCCAGAAAATTCTGTTCTTAAAGCTAATCCCTTCCTGTGCAGGTAAACCTATTGAAGGTGGGACCTTTTGATTAAATCACCTCAGTTAAGAGACTTTTATGATTGCATGAACCAGGATGGGTCTTAATCTTCTTATTGGAGTCCTTTCTAAATAGAGGAATAAAAAGTTGCAGACAAAGAAAGAAGGCCACAGAGATGGAGAGAAGTCTCCAGAAGTTGACGAACTTGGAGAGAGAAAAGTCACAGATGTAGATAAAAAAATACAAGTCATCCAATTGCAAAGGAAGAAGTAAAACTATCTCTCTTCACAGATGACATGATCCTATGTATTGAAAAGCTCAGGGAAGTGGCTGTGGCTCAATCAGTAGGGCTCCCGTTTACCATATGGGAGGCCCCGGGTTCGGTTCCCGGGGCCTCCTGGTGAAGGCAAGCCTGCCCGCACGGCGTGGTTAGCTGACCCGGCGAGCACAAGCAGCAAGGGGGGGATAAATGAATAAATAAATAAAATCTTTAAAAAAAAAAAAAAAAAGCTCAAAGAACCCATAAGAAAACGACTAGAACTAATAAACAAAGTCAGCAAATTTGTAGGACACCAAACATGCAGAAGTCAATTGGGTGTCTGTACGTCAGTGAACAAACAATCTGAAAAGGAAATCCAGAAAACAATTCCATTCACGATATCATCTAAAAGAATAAAATACCTAGGAATAAATTTAAATAAGCAGGTGAAAGACTTACACACTGAAAACTACAAAACACTTCTGAAAGAAATGTAAAAATCTCTAAATAAATGGAAAGACATTTCATGTTCATGGATTGGGAGATTTAATATTGTTAAGATGTCAATACTGCCTAAAGGGACCTACAAATTCAATGCGATCCCTATCAAAATTTCAGCAGCCTTTTTTTGCAGAAATGGAAAAGCTGATTTTGAAAGTCATGTGGAATTGCAATGGGCCAAAACAATCTTGCAAAAGAAGACAAAGTCGAAGGACTCTCAGTTTTCAATTCCCAAACTTACTACAGTAATGAAAGCTACAGTAATGAAAATGGTACTGGCATAAGGACATATATTAGGCAGCCAAAGGGGTGCTGAGGCAAAGTACCAGAACTCTGCTGGCTTTTATAAAGGGTATTTATTTGGGGTAGAAGCTTACAGTCACAAGGCCATAAAGAGTAAATTACTTCGATAGCAGTTTGGTATTATTTATGAATTCCAAAAACAGATATTGTATTATGTTTGTAATCTGGCCTGTTTGCATTTAGATTATATTGGATTCAGAGGTTTCATTTTTGCTTGATTAAATAATGATTAAAGCTTTGATTGGGCCACTTCAGTAGGACATTGCATCCCCATTCCCTTGATGAGCAGGGACTCACAGAGAAACTGCACTGCAGAGAAGGGTGGTTGGAGTTTGATCTGGAGCCGGGGAAGTAAGCATAACGAGGAGCAGAGCAGCTGAGCCCAGAGAGAACTGAGCCCCAGGGAAAGAGACAGAGCTAGTCACTTGATAGTCTACAGCTGGCCTTGTAGAGAGAGCAGGACAGTTGAGCTCGGAGAGAAACAGAGTCCTGGGAAGAGAAGAACCCAGGAAGCCTGAACTCTTGGCAGATATAGGCAGCCATCTTGCTCCAACACATGGCAACATGTGAGGGAAGTAACTTATGCTTTAAGGCCTGGTAACTGTAAGCTTCTATCCCAAATAAATACCCTTTATAAAAGCCAACAGATTTCTGGTATTTTGTATCAGTACCTCTTTGGCTGACTAATATAATATCCCTCTCCAAAGTCTGTTGCCATGTGTTGGAGCAAGATGGCTGCCAGTCTCTGCGAGGGTTCAGCCTTCCTCTTCAGGCTCTGTGGTCCCAATTTCTTCTGATCTCAGCTGTAGGCTGGTACAAGAATCATCTCTCTCCCTGGGGCTTGTTCCTTTCTGTGTTCAGCTTCTCTGCTTGCTTCACAAGGTCAGCTGTAGACTATCAAGCTAATTCTCTTCCTGGGGCCTCTGCCCTGTCTAACGGAGTCTTCTCTTTCCTCATGTATTTGCTTCTCTGTAAATTTAGTTCAAAACCCCAATCTTAATTTAATCAAATAAAAAGGAAACCTCTGAATCTAATACAATCTAATATGCCCAGAGGAACAGACCAGTTTACAAACATAACCCAATATCTATTTTTGGAATTCATAAACAATATCAAACTGCTACAGGATAGATATATTGACCAGTGGAATAGAATTAAGAATCCAGAGATAAATCCACACACTTATGGCTAGTTGATTTTCAAAAAGTGGGCCAATTCCTTTCAATAGGGGGAAAAATAGTCTCTTCAAAAGATGGTGCTGAGACAACTGGAAAACCACATGAAAAAGAATGAAATTGGACCCCCACCTCACACCATAAACAAAAATTAATACCATATGATTGACAATCCAAATATAAGAGCTAATACTATAAAACTTTTGCAAGAAAACATAGGCGGACATCTTCAGGACCTTGTATTAGCAAAGGATTTTTAGATTTTATGCCAAAAGCACAAGCAACAAAAGAAAAAAGAGATAAATGAACATCAACAAAATAAAAAAAACTTCTGAGCGTCAAAGGACATTATCATGAAAGTGAAAAGACTACCTACACAATGAGAGAGAGTATTCAGAAACCATGTATCTGATAAGGGTTTAATGTCCAGCATTCATCAAGGACTTTATGATTCAACAACAAAGACAAACAACCCAATTTAAAAAGGCACCAAGGATTTGAATAGACATTTCTCCAAAGAAGACATGCAAGTGGCCAATAAGTACATAAAAAGAAGGTAAAAAATATTAGCCATTAGAGAAACACAATTAAAACTACAATGATATACCACTTTTTATCCACTAGGATGATGAATATTTTTTTTTAAGAACAGAAATTAATGTTTTGGTGAGGATATTGAGAAAAGGAGCCCTTGTATATTGTGGTGGGGATGGAAAATGGTACAGCCACTGTGGAAAACATTTGATGGTACCTTAGAAAGTTAAACACAGAATTACCATATGACCCAGCAATTCCACCCCTAGGTATAGACCCAAAAGAATATTCTTCCATCCTTGAAATCAGGACTGCTTCATCCTTGAAAGCAGGGTCTCAAACAGATGTTTGTACACCAATGTTCATTGCAGCATTATTCACAACTGCAAAAAAGTGGAAGCAACCCACGTGTCCAGTTAATGAGTGGATAATCAAAATGTGATACATGCGTACAATGGAATATTATTCAGCCAGAAAAAGGAATGAAGTGCTGATACATGCGACAACATGGACTAACGTTGAAGACATCATGTTGGGTGAAATAAGCCAGACACAAAAGGACAAATATTGTATCATCTAACTTACGTGAACTACTTAGAATAACCAAATTCAGAAAGATGCAGAACAGAATAGTGATTACTGGGGGTGGGGGGAGAAAAGGGGAATCATCATTTAATGGGTACGAGTTTCAGTTTGGGATGATGAAAATAGTCTGGAAGTAAATAAATAGTGGTAAAAATTACACAATATTGTCAATGTATTTAGTGTCACAGACTTGTCCACTTAAAATGGTTAAAATGATTTTTTATGTTATGTGTATTGTACCACAATTAAAAATAAATAAAATAAAAATTTTAAAAACGAAAACCTGCTGGGCTTAGAGAGTATAAATAGTTCAACTTGTCACGGTACAGGTTCAGGTATGATCTTTCCTGCCTCTCCCCTCCACCCCCCTTTAAACTTGGCTAGCAAGCTGGGGAGCAGAGAGAAAAAGGAGGAGGGAAAAACAGTCCCCAGTGCAGCCTTCCAGCCTGAAGCAGTCCTGATTTCAAGGATGGGAGAAATTTAATGCTAAATCAGCTTTGGCACTTTCACTGGTATCTTATCCTGGAGAATTCCAATGGCTAAATGAGTCTTCGTTGGATATGTAAAATGAATATGGGGCTCGAACTAAAACAGTTCACAAATAAATGTTTTGGCTTTCACCAGTTATTCACTGGATGGCTGAGAAAAACGTAACCTTTTTTAAAGAGGGCAATAGGAGACACAAAATAAACACTGAATTTATGTAAAAACTGTTCAGCATTCAGATCTAATTTGACTATCCCTTAACCACTTTCCATATGGCCTTCTGGAATTGGATCACACATTGCAGGTCGCAGCACATTTTGGAGGCCTGACAGAATGTTCAGCGAAGCTCTGTCCATCCAAGCCTGCTCCCTGCTTGCTTCCCACACCCAGCTTTTCCCGTGTCCTTGTCCCCCAGGCACCTCTCCTCCTTTTATGGCATGGGTGTTTGTTATGCATCTCTCACAAAACCCTATAGCTCCTGTGACCATGACTGTTTGCCAAACAAAGTGTCCTCCCCTCCGCAGTGCCGCACCCCATCCCGACTTTTCCCTGTGCTGCACCCAGGGCAGGCCTTGCCCTCGGCCCATCTCCCTCAGACTGCCCTTCTTTCCTGGTCCTGCTCCCCCTCCCCCTTGGCCTGCCTGGAAGTGCCCTACCTTCCATAATTCTCGGACTCTCCACAGCCTCATCATCTCCAGGCAGTCTCCGCCCTGAGATAGAGAGAAAAGGGCAACTCAGTGGCTCTCAGAGTACAGCCTGAGGGCCAGCTTCCTTGGCCTCACTTGCTGGGCCTTGTTAAAACTTCAGTTTCTTGGCATATCACCCAGGCCTTGTGCATGATCTTCCTGAGGCAGATCCTAAAAGTGTGCATTTTTAACGAAGTTCCCAGGCATTATTTTTCCGGTAAAGCCTGAGAACCACCGAGGTGGAAAGATAGGCCAAGATGGTTTAAGCAGGGGGTGCATCACAGAGGGCTTCCTGCTTAGCAGAGGCGAAGCAGCCTAGTAAGACAGGGAGTCAATAGATCTGGAACCTGGCAAGAAGTCCACGTGGGCATTGATACCCCCTAGGTGGCTGCTGGGAGACCCTCCCCAGTGAGACTTCCTCTGGAAGCCAGGAGAAGCCTCGGATAGTCTCCAGGGACATTATCATTGGGCCCTCCTGGGGGATTGCTGGGTGGGGGAATCAGTCAAAGCAGTAACCAGCTGGGACTCCTCTGGTGCCATTAGCAAAGGGGCAGAGTAATGAATGGTTCAAAAGGCAGGCGAAAGGCTGAATCTCTCTCTCGCCTTTGGCCCCCTGTTCTGGCCTTCTTCGCCCCCTCCTGGATCAACACACAAGTGAAACCTGGACATTTATAATCTATAATGGGCAATTGTAGTCTGTAAATCAGTCTTCATCACTCTTCAGCCCCTTCCTCTCTGCCTGGGACCCATGATCTGTTACTTTCTCCCATTTCTCTCCCCTCCTTACCTTAGTAAATTACTGGCCTAATCAACGTGACGTGCTCTTGAACTTCATTTCTGCAGCATAATCAAGAACCCATATTTGGCGCTGCCACCCAGGAGGTTATTGGTGAGTGAAGCTATGGCCTACAGCCTGTTTAAGGCCCTCTTTTGGTGCCCATTTTAAATGGGCTCGCCTATGAGCCCCCATGGGAGATAATCCCGGGAGGGAAGAGGCCAGGGCACGGGAACTCTCTGTGTCTGTGCCACACACCCAGGTTTGTGAGATCTGACCCCGGCTGGGAGGTCAGGGGCACGGGGCATGGGCTCAAAGCAGGGCCCTGCCGAGATAGGGGTTCCCTGGTTGCTGCTAAGCTGCTTTTTCAAGCCCTTTTAGCAGCTGTCGGCTTTGCCTGGCTGCACTGCCTTGGCCCTCTCTCCTCAGAGGCACAGGCTTGCACCTCTCCAGGGGTCCATGCTTTTCTATCGACCACACCCGGCTACCTGGTCTGGGAAGGTGGGAAGGCAGCGGGCAGGGCAAAGATGGATGCCGTGGGTGTCCCCTTCCCCAGAGGGGTCACGGGCCAGGACACCCTTGCATAATTAACCTTTACCCCTGTTTTATCTTCCTACTTCCTACTACTGAATTTCTCATTACAGTTTTGTGTTTAAATGCTTTGGATTGTCTTAGAAACTTTAAGTCTCTAAGTTTCTAAGTTACTTAGAAAACTGAAAATGCCTTTGCTAGTGAGGAAGTTACTGCCTCAGGGCCCCAAGGCCTGTTGCCCAGAACCGCTGATCTCTAATCACTTAATGGCCTTTTGATGGCTGGTATGACTGGGGAACTCCTAGATAGTAAAGTCATAAAACTAGGACTGCTTTTTAAGACCTCTGTAAGAATAGGAAGTTTTTTCTGCCTCTTCTCCAGGAAGGAGCCATATTCAGCTTGGAGGGCATGTGATCTATTAGGTCTGTCTCCCAAGTCCAGAATGGCCCCGGCAATGCCCAGCGACAGGGTCTCTGTGATTCCCAGGGTGGCCAGAACCAGGGAAGTAACTCTGAATGTCCTCAGTTTGGGCACTTTGATTCAGAGAACAGCCAAACCTTCCCTGAGATTTGTCTCAGGAGCTTCCGTTCGGGTAACAGTGCAGTCAGTCTCGGACCCTGGAATGCAGGGGTGCCGAGAACCCCAGCAGTAAACTCTGAACGGCCCCCATTCCTTGGGCCCTTCTGTTCAGAGGGCAGCCACACGCCCTCTGAGACTTATCTAAGACGCTTCGGTTTGGGCAACTGCTCCCGTCTCCCACTAATCTGTCCTGGGCACTTTGGTCTGAAGTTCGGAGTTTTCAGGCATCCCCCCAGACTTAGGTCGGCCACGGGAAGTCCTGTCGGCAAGGCTCTGGATTAAATTCTCAGGGCGCTGAGACCAGAGCATCAGCTCCAAATTATATAGAGTGGTGAACATTTGAGTCAGACTTGGACTCTGGAACGCCAGGTCAGTCGACTAAACATCGCTTCTTCCTGGAATAACGGGTGCCGCCTGCAGCACACCAGCAGACTGCCCACTGGGGTGCATTCTCGAGAACCGGACAGCCCTGCCCCCCGAGGGGTTGAAGAAAGAGAAACGGATGTTCTTCTGCAACACCGCATGGCCGCAGTGTGGCCTCGGAGGAGGCCGGAAATGGCCTGTAAACGGCGCTCTAAATTTCAGCCTTGTTTGGCAGTTAGACCTCCTGTGCGGCAAGGAAGGGACGCAGTCAGAGATTCTGCACGTCCAGCTTTTTACGGCTCTGTATCAGGATTCGAGCTCAAGTGGATCGTGCAAGTTACACTGCGCTCAGGAAGTGAAACCACCCCCCGAGAAGGAGGGGATCTTACATGACCCCCCTCCCTTCGCCTCCCGCCTCCGCTTCTGCGGGAGTCACTAGGAGTGGAGCGCCTTTCCAGCCCAGCAGGGGGTCCAAGGACGGCCCCTACCCAATAAGGGAAGCAGCAAATGGAGAAGTGGGAACCATTAGAGTCCAAGTTCCCTTCTCCATGACAGACTCAGCTCAATGTAAGGAACGATTGGGGCCATTTTCAGAGAACCCAGATAAATTTACCGAGGAATTTCAGAGGTTAACCCTAAATTTTGAGCTGACGTGGGGAGACATGCATATTATCTGAATCTCGTGCTGAGACGGCTGCCCAGCAGCCCCAGCTCGTGCTGCTGTAGGGGTCGTGGCAGTTCAGAGGCAGGTCCGAAGTGGAACCGCCAAAGGGGACAAGCGGGCATAAGGAAGAGAGACTATATGATAGTATGTCTACCAGAGGGAATGAAAAAAATGCATCGTCCAGTCTGTTAATTAGAATACACTGCTAGAAATAACCCAGAGGGAAAAGGAAAACCCTACCCTGTTTCAAGGGAGACTAGTAAAAGCTATGAGAAAGTATACCCAATTTAATCCAGACTCACCAGAGGGACAGATTGTATTAAAAACCTATTTTATTGGCCAGGCAGCTCCAGATATTAAAAGGAAACTCCAAAAGCTAGCTCGAGGACCGGAAACCCCAATGAATTATCTTTTAGAAGTAGCTTTTTCTGTCTTCAACAACCGTGACCAGATCCTTGGGGACAGAGTGACAAGAGGGCAAAGAGGGACAGGCAGAAGGCTCAGCTGCTTGCCATAAAGGGCAGCCAGGGCCAGCCCAAACCAGGCTCCAAGCCATCGAGCTCCTGCTGCTACTGTGGAGAGCTTAGCCCCCGGGAGAAAGCCTGCTCTAAGCCACATAAGGAGCCCTTCGCTCTGCCCCTGGGGTGGGAAAACGGGCCATTGGGCTCGGGAGTGGACGAATCCCAGCGGAGGTGGAGCACGGCCCAGGCTCTAAGGGAGACTGAGGGGCCCAGGGCAAAGAGTGGTTCCTTGGATGACTCCGTGGAATGTCAAACTAGAGGAGACGCAGGTGACCTTCAACGTGGCAGGTAAAGAAATTAATTTTTTAATAGATACAGGAGCCACCTATTCAGTTCTGATCTGTCACTCCTGACCTCCCACCCCCGGAACCTGTCGGGTGGTGGGTGTTGACAGTAAAACTAAAATTAGGTCCTTTACTGAGCATCTCCTCTGCCAAATAGGGGACCTGATCGTAAGCCATCAAGCTTTACTTGTCCCTGAACGGCCCACCCCCTTCCTGGGGTGGGATTTACCTCATACTTTGGGGGCATGCATCCAACTAGTAGGGGTGAATAGAACCTCTAAGGTGCCTGCAGCCCTGTGCTGAAGGGAAGGATGCAGAATTTTGTGTTTAGTCATGGTTCTGGCTAAAGAGTCAGGGGAAGCCAATGGTAAAGTAAACTCTATTGTCTGGGAAACCAGGATACCCAGATGGGCCCTCGGGGTCCCCAAGCAGCCCCACCCTTGCAGAAAGCAGCACCCCAGCAAGGAGGAGGCTGTTCAAGGCTCGGCCACCGTTGAAAGCCCCTGGAGAATGGAGAGTTCCCCGCCCATCCTTCCTGTGCAAAAGCCCAGAGCAGCCAGCAGCTTGGTGATGCCAACTCAGCCGGTTGTGCCCAAGCCTTACCCTCTGCTCAGCCAGGTCCCAGAACCGCGGCTTGCTTTACTGTTCCGGACTTAAAGGATGCCTTTTGCTGCACCCCTCTGCGCCCGGACTCCCAATTCCCTTTTACCTTTGAGTGGCAGGAGTCCACCTCTAGGCCCTCAGGCCAGCTTACGTGGACGGTGTTGCCTCAAGGCTTCCGAGGCAGCCCCTGTACTTTTGGGAATGCCTTCGCTCAGGACCTAGCTGACCTCCACCTGCCCCAGAGTGCCCTTTTACCATATGTGGATGATCTGTTGCTTTGCAGTCCAGCAAAGGAAGTCTCTGATGCCAACACCGTTTTAGTCATTAATTTCCTAGCTGATAGAAGCTACAGAGTGTCGGCATCCAAGGCACAAACCTCTCAGCAGAAAGTCTCCTATTTAGGGTTCCTTCTTACCCTGTGGGAAAGGTCTCTCTCCCCAGAAGGAGTTCAAGCTATCACTAGTATTCCCCTGCCTCAAACAAAGAAGCAGCTGAGGACTTTCTTAGGAAGGGCTGGTTCCTGTAGACTGTGGGTACCCAGGTTTGGGGAAATAGCCCGGCCACTGTACAGGGCTGCTGCAGGGGCTGACACCCAACCCTTAGAATGGGGAACAGGCCAGGAAGCTGCCTTCCCTGCTCTACAACGGGCCTTAATTAGGCCGCCAGCCTTAGGAATTCCTAACCTAAGAAAGCCGTTCTGTAATGGAGATTTTTAAACCTAGAAACACTGATGGAAGTTCCTCAGGCCCACAAAACCTGCTGAAAACAATCCCCGGACATGCATCCGGGCCTGGCCCATCACGCCACCATGGAGATGGCAAAACCCACCCCTAGTGAAGATCAGCCCAGACCCCCTCAACGCCGATGCTAATCACAAAAATTAGCTGCTGTAATGTTGCTTGCTTGCTCTGCTGGATGTGGACAATTGAAGCTGCCCCTCACCCTTTCTGGCGCAAGAAACTAATGCTTTGTTTTAATCAAATAATCTGGTATCTGAGCACAAAGAAAAGTTGCTTTATCATGCTGACCCTGCTGAAATTCCCTATAAAAACCCACCACGGGAAGCCGGGGTGGCTTCTCTCCAGACTGCTGGAGGAGGCCCCGGCCGGCCGGAAATGAAGGCTCCTCTCCTAAACACACTGTCTGGGTGCTGAGTTTCTCTCCGGATGAAGTGTCCCACTTCATTTGGAGGCCCCAGCGGGATTGAGCGGAGCTGGCCACACTGAGGATTTCAGGGGCAGGCCTCTGAGAAACATTCCTCAGCCCCGGAAACACCTCAGTCTGGCTAAGATACTCTGAGAGAAATTTGGCAATTCGGTTTGAGGAGCCACCTGGTCTGTCCTGGTGAGTCTGGATCCAGCAGAGGCTGCAGGGTTGCCGGACGCGGCTCAAATCCCTCAGCCAGGCCAGATGGTGAGCCGTCACCTGTGGCCACTGGGTAGTCTACAGGGGGTAGATTACATAGGTGTGTTAAGTGTTAAGTCTGTCTTGTGTCCGTCGTACTCGTACTTGTCACTATGGGTCAGTCTGCTTCTTCTTGTCCTATGACTCCCCTTAACTGCTTTCTTAAGAATTTTCAGGAGGTCAGAAAGGCAGCAGCCGGATATGGGTCAAGGTCAACCCGGGACTCTTTGGACGCTCTGTGAGTTGGAATGGCCAGCCTTCGAAGTCGGGTGGCCCTCTGAAGGGAAACTGTCTTGCAGGTCGTGCATTCCAGCCCGTAACTCAGCTCCCCGGGAAACCCCACACCAAGGGCCCGGAAACTACCCCTAGTACCCACAACCCCACTTGGGATGACTGTCATCAGCTGTAGGTCCTATTCACCTCTGAAGAAAGAGACCGGATCCAAAGGGAGGCAATAGAACTGATTTAGGCCCTGACGGCCGGCCTACCACAGATCCTGCACGTATTGAAAAGGTTTTTCCCTCTACCCGCCCCGAGTGGAACCACAACTCAGACCAAGGTAAGGAGGCTCTCGAGCGGTTCCGCCAGACTCTTTTGCTGGGCCTTTGAGCCGCCGCCCGGAAGCCCACTAATCTTTCAAAGGTAAGTAAAACTACCCAAAAGCCCAATGAGTCACCCCCAGCCTTTTTAGAAAGATTAATGGAAGCCTATCGGAATTATACTCCAAAAGACCCTGAAGCTCCTAAAAACCGTAGGACAGTTAATATAGCGTTTGTCACTCAGTCACCTCCTGATATCCGGAAGAAGTTGCAGAGGTTGGAAGGGTTTGAAGGGAAATTACTTTCCGAATTAATGGAGGTGGCTCAGAAGGTGTTCAACAACAGAGAAGACGTGGACACCGTGAGAACTAGGAAAGTAGCTAAAGTTCTATTGAGTACCATGGCAGGTGAAAACCCACGAGCCTTTCCGCCTCGGGGAGCAGCAGGGAGCCTAAGAAAAACAGGACAAATAAGCCTGGATTAGATAAAAATCAGTGTGCCTATTGTAAAGAAAAAGGGCATTGGAAAAATGAATGTCCTCAACGCCAGGCCAAAAACAGGCCAGAATCTGCTCAAATCTACCCTTAACAGATTGACAGGGCCGGGGCTCGTCAGGCCCCCGAGAGCCCAGGGTGAAATTAAAAGTTGGGGGCAGTCCAGCTGAATTCTTGGCCGATACAGGAGCCACATTCTCCTCACTAAAAGCTGATCCAGGACCATATGCGGCTAGACGCACCCTAATCCAAGGAGCTGCCGGAAACATGGAATCCTGCACCTGCACCGCCTCCCGGGCCGTGGACATAGGAAAAGGTCCTGTTACACACTCTTTTCTAGTTTTGCCTAACTGCCCATACCCCTTGCTGGGCCGAGACTTGTTACATAAGCTACAAGCCACCATCTCCTTCCGGGACGGTGACGCTAAGCTGAGGTTTGGTATGCAGCCATAGACTCTTCTAATCACTTGCCCCATCTTGAAGACACTGAGGGGCAGTCTGCCAACAACTGGTTGCTGCAAGAATTCCAACGTCTAGTTCCAGGGGTGTGGGTGAAAACAAACTCCCCCCGGGCTGGCCAGACATCAAACACCGGTAGTCCTGCAACTACTGAGCACAGCCACCCCAGCTCGGGTCCGGCAGTACCTGATTAGCCATAAGGCCAGGCTGGGAATAGAGGGGCACATTCGTCGGTTGCTGGAGGCAAGCATCCTCGTGAATTGTCAGTCCTCCTGGAATACCCCCTTGCTCCCGGTCCAAAAGCCCGGCAGTACTGACTACCGACCAGTACAAGACCTCCGGGCAAAAAGGAGACTCTCCACAAGCAAAAGGAAATCGGCTGGCAGATGAAGCAGCGCGAGCAGCAGCCCTCCTGCCAGTCACCCCGCTCCAGCTGTTCCCGGCTGTCCCCACTTGAGAGGTGCCAGCGTTCCGGTATTCTCCAGAAGAGGTAGATAAAGGAAAAATTCTGGGAGCCCAAACAACGCAGGAAGGGTGGCTCGTCCTGCCAGATGGCAGAATTTACTTGCTGGAAACAGCAGGTAGAACCCGGAGAACACTGGGAAATAGACTTTACAAACTTAAAACCGGGCAAATATGGTTACAAATATCTCCTAGTACTGGTGGGCACTTTCTCAGGTTGGACGGAAGCATTTCCAACCAAAGGTGAAACGGCAGCCGTAGTGGTTAAGAAATTAATATCTGAGGTTATACCAAGGTTTGGGCTACCCCTAAGAGTGGGGTCGGACAACGGCCAGCCTGTGTAGCAGCGGTGACTCAGCAATTGGCTAAGGCTCCGGGGATAAATTGGAAATTACTTTGTGCGTTTTGACCCCAAAGCTCAGGACAGGTAGAGAGGATGAACCGCACCTTGAAGGATGCATTAACTAAGTTGGCTTTGGAGTCTGGCGAAAACTGGGTGAGTCTCCTTCCCTTTGCCCTTTTAAAAACTAGGTGCACCCCATATGTGCAAGGCATAACGCCTTACGAAATTATGTTCGGCAGGCCTCCACCCCTATTGCCTAAGATAGGATTAGAAGCCGTGACTGAATTTAACAGCCAGTATCTCTTTTCCTCCCTAAAAGTTCTCAACTGGATTAGAAAGACAGTGAATGAAACTGTACAATCTGCACACGCTTCTCTTTCCGGTACTAACTTTACTCCTTTGCAGGCCCAGCCGGGAGATCTAGTCTGGATACGAAAACTCCAAGCTGAGACCCTTGAACCTCGCTGGACGGGCCCGTATGTGGTGATCCTCACGACCCCTACAGCTGTGAAGGTTGCGGGAAAGAAACACCTGATACATGCATCTCATTTAAAACTTGCCAGAAAGGACGCCGAAAAAACTGGACGTTGATAAGTGGACTGTCATCCGAACCAAAGAGCCTTTGAAGGTCAAGATTAGTCGGATTAAGTCGGACTAAAAATGGATGTGAGTTTAAAGTTGGGAATGATGCTGTTGTTAATTTTGTGGGCTCAGGCCACCCCACTCCGGTTAACTACGTATGTGTGGAATGTAATTCGTGCTGGGGATGGGAAAGTCCTAAATAACTACCCAGTCCATTAGTAAAAACCCTGTCATATCCTTTGATCTCAAAAACTTTCAAAACAGGAAAGCCGCACACAGTGCCGGTGGGGACATGATCCTGTCCTCACGTTAGGAGACTTGCAAGGTAATGGAACTTGTTTTGCTCCCGATTCAGTAAAATTAGATGGATCCTTCCTTAGCCCTCACTGTTCCTCAGTCATGTTAGCCAGCCAAAGCGACAGTTCATACTACTGGAAAGCCCCTAACAGCGCTTGGTTTGCCTGGACACAAGGCATTACTCCGTGTCTTTCCCCCCAGGCTTTAACATCAGACAGGTCTGGGGAAAACCCTGTGTTCTGCATTTTAGTCCATATCATCCCACAAGTGTACTGGTATTCAGGAGAAAGCGGACGTGAGCATCTTAGTGCCCTAGGCCGCTGCAAACGGGTAGTCCCCATCCTTGTTCCCATTCTGGTCGGCCTTGGAATAGGAGGGTCAGCTGCTGTAGGCACTGCCGCTCTAATTACAGGGGAAGAAAATTTTAAAGTTCTCGCCTCACAAGTTAACTCTGAATTAAAAGAGTTGGAAAAATCTGTTAAGCACCTGGAACAATCTCTATCCTCCCTAGCGGAGGTAGTGCTACAAAACAGGCGGGGACTAGATCTACTGTTTTTAAAACAAGGCGGCCTCTGTGTAGCCTTAGGAGAGACCTGCTGTTTTTAGGTTAACCACTCAGGAATAATTAAAGAAAGTCTGTCATTTTTCCGAAACAGGCTAAAAGAATGAGAGGAGCTACGATCTGGAGATACAAATTGGTATGAAAAACTGTTTTCCTGGTCCCCCTGGTTAACAACTCTTCTCTCAGCAGCCATAGGGCCCCTGATGCTGGGAATACTGGGGCTTCTGATAGGGCCCTGCCTAGTCAACTGTCTTATGTCCTCTATCAAAAAAAGACTTCAGGCAGTAAAATTAATGGCACTGCGTGCTGCATCAGTGCGCACAGCATATTCCCCTTTAAATAATGACACTGAATCAACGATTTGATTCCATGGCAAAACAGGAGTGGGGAATGTACTGGAGATTTTTAAACCTAGTAACCCTGATGGAAGTTCCTCAGGCCCACAAAACCTGCTGAAAACAATCCCCCGGACATGCATCCGGGCCTGGCCCATCACACCACCATGGAGATGGCAAAACCCACCCCTAGTGAAGATCAGCCCAGACCCCCTCAACGCCGATGCTAATCGCAAAAATTAGCTGCTGTAATGTTGCTTGCTTGCTCTGCTGGATGTGGACAATTGAAGCTGCCCCTCACCCTTTCTGGCGCAAGAAACTAATGCTTTGTTTTAATCAACTAATCTGGTATCTGAGCACAAAGAAAAGTTGCTTTATCATGCTGACCCTGCTGAAATTCCCTATAAAAACCCACGGCGGGAAGCCGGGGTGGCTTCTCTCCAGACTGCTGGAGGAGGCCCCGGCCGGCCGGAAATGAAGGCTCCTCTCCTAAACACACTGTCTGGGTGCTGAGTTTCTCTCGGGATGAAGTGTCCCACTTCAGTTCTTTCTGCAGTAACTGAGAAGAAGGGAGTGCCTCTAGGAGTGTTAGTCCAGAAACCAGGTGAAATTTCTCCATCAGTAGCTTATTTCTCCAAACCACTGGACAGCACAGGGCAGGGATGGCCACTTTGCCTGAGAGCAGTAGGGGCATCAGCCCTTTTAATTGAGAAACCCACCAAATAAACTTGGAGGCAACCTCTCAGTCTTCACCCCAAACCAGGTGAAGGATGTGCTTGAGGCCAGCGGCCACCAATGGCTTACAGATAGCCGGTTAATTAAATACCAGGCTCAGTTACAAGACACCCCCGAGGCGCAGCTAAGGGTGTGCCAGACTCTCAGACTCTCAACCCAGCCACCCTACTCCCGGTAGAGGGCCCAAGGTCAGATCCTGAGGGGCTCCTTTTCCACGCCTGCCTTGAGACTTTTTTTTTTTTTTATATTATTTTATACATTTAATAATTGAACATATGTACAATTAAAAACTAAAAAGTAAACACAGATGAATAAATACATATATTTCTCAATTAAATGTACTGGATACATATAAATTTTTTTTTTGAATCAAACAACATGTTACACAATATGTTTGGTTCATAGTAACGCATTCATAGAGTATTTATCCTTTTGTGTCTGGCTTGCTTCACTCAACATAAGGTCCTCCAGGTTCATCCATGTTGCCATATGCTTTACGACTTCATTTCTTCTTACAGCTGCATAATATTCCATCGTGTGGATAGACCACAGTTTGTTTATCCATTCATCTGTTGATGGACACCTGGGTTGTTTCCAGCTTTTGGCAATGGTGAATAATGTGGCTATGAACATCGGTGTGCAGATGTCTGTTCGTGTCACTGCTCTCAGTTCTTCTGGGTATATACCCAGTAGTGGTATTGCAGGGTCACGTGGCAAGTCTATATTCAACTTCTTTAGGAACTGCCAAACAGACCTCCATAGTGGCTGTACCATCCTGCATTCCCACCAACAGTGAAGAAGTGTTCCTATCTCTCCACATCCTCTCCAACACTTGTAGTTCTCTGTCTTTTTAATAGTGGCCATTCTGATAGGTGTGAAATGATATCTCATTGCAGTTTTGATTTGCATTTCCCTAATCATGAGTGATGTTGAGCATTTCTTCATGTGTTTTTTTGCCATTTGTATTTCTTCGGAGAAATGTCTATTCAAGTCTTTGGCCCATTTTTTAATTGGGTCATTCATCTTTTCATTGTTGAGTTGTAACATCTCTTTATATATCCTGGATATTAAACCCTTATCAGATATATTATTTCCAAATATTTTTTCCCATTGAGTTGGCTGCCTTTTCACCCTTCTGACAAATTCCTGTGAGGTGCAAAAGTGTTTAATTTTGAGGAGGTCCCATTTATCTGTTTTTTCTTTTGTTGCACATGCTTTGGGTGTGAGGTCCAAGAAACCACCACCTACTACAAGGTCTTGAAGATGTTTCCCTACATTTTCTTCTAGTAGTTTTATGGTCCTGGCTTTTATGTTTAGATCTTTGATCCATTTTGAGTTGATTCTTGTATAGGGGGTGAGATAGGGGTCCTCTTTCATTCTTTTGGTTATAGATATCCAGTTCTCCCAACACCATTTGTTGAAGAGACTGTTTTTTCCCATTAGCATGGGCTTGGTAGGTTTGTCAAAATCCAGTTGACTGTATAGGTGAGGGTTTATTTCTGGGTTCCCAATTCTATTCCACTGATCGATGTGTCTATCTTTATGCCAGTACCATGCTGTTTTGACCACTGTAGCTTTGTAATATGTTACAAGGTCAGGCAGTGAAATTCCTCCCACATTGCTCTTCTTTTTTAGAATGCTTTTGGCTATTCGGGTGCACTTACCCTTCCAGATGAATTTGGTAATTGCCTTCTCTAATTCTGTAAAGTAAGCTGTTGGGGTTTTGATTGGTATTGCATTGAATCTATAAATCAGTTTGGGCAAGACTGACATCTTCACAATATTTATTTTTCCAATCCATGAACATGAAATGTCTTTCCATTTGTTTAGGTCTTTTTAATTTTCTTTTAGCATTGTTTTGTAGTTTTCTGCATATAGGTCCTGCACTTCTTTGGTTAAATTAACTCCTAGGTATTTGAGTCTTTTTGTTGCTATTGAAAATGGAATTTTCCTCCTGATTTCCTCCTCAGATTGTTCAGTACTAGTGTACAAAAACATTACTGATTTTTGCGTGTTGCTCTTGTATCCTGCCACTTTGCTGAACTCATTTATTAGTTCAAGTAGCTTTGTTAAGAATACTTCAGGATTTTCTAAGTACAGGATCATATCATCTGCAAACAGTGAGACTTTTACTTCCTCTTTTCCTATTTGGACGCCTTTAATTTTTTTGTCTTGTCTAATTGCCCTAGCTAGAACTTCTAGTACAATGTTGAATAACAATGGTGACAGTGGGCATCCTTGTCTTGTTCTTGATCTTAGGGGGAAAGCTTTCAACCTTTCCGCATTGAGTATGATGTTGGCTGTGAGTTTTTCATATATGCCTTTTATCATACTGAGGAATTTTCCTTTTATTCCTATCTTTGAAGTATTTTTATCAAAAAAGGATGTTGGATTTTGTCGAATGCCTTTTCTGCATCTATTGAGATGATCATGTGTTTTTTTTCCTTCATTTGTTAATGTGGTGTATTACATTGATTGACTTTCTTAAGTTGAACCAGCCTTGCATACCAGGAATAAATCCCACTTGGTCGTGATGTATAAGTCTTTTGATATGTTGTTGGATTTAATTTGCAAGAATTTTGTTGAGAATTTTTGCATCTATGTTCATGAGAGAGATTGGTCTGTAATTTTCTTCTCTTGTAGTATCTTTATCTGGCTTTGGTATTAGGGTAATGTTGGCTTCATAAAATGTGTTGGGTAATTTTCCCTCCTCTTCAATTTTTTGGAAGAATTTAAACAGGATTTATGTTAATTCTTTTTGAAATGCTTGATAGAATTCACTTGTGAAGCCATCTGGTCCTGGAGTTTTCTTTGCTGGGAGATTTTTGATGACGGATTCAATCTCCTTAATTGTGATTTGTTTGTTAAGTTCTTTTATTTCTTGTAGTATCAGTGTAGATTGGTTGTGCGTTTCTAGAAATTTGTCCATTTCATCTAGGTTGTCTAGTTTGTTGGCATATATTTCTCATAATATCCTCTTATGATTATTTTTATTTCTGTGAGGTCATTTGTAATTTCCCCCCTTTCATTTCTGATTGTATTTATTTGCATCTTCTTTCTTTTTTTCTTTGTTAGTCTAGCGAGGCGTTTGTCAATTTTATTGATCTTCTCAAAGAATCAGCTTTTCGTTTTGTTGATTTTCTCTATTGTTTTTCTGTTCTCATTTTCATTTATTTCTGCTCTAATCTTTATTATTTCTTTCCTTCTGCTTGCTTTAGGATTGGTTTGCTGTTCTTTTTCTGGTTTCTCTAGTTGTTCAGTTAAATCTTTGAATTTAGCTCTTTCTTCTTTTTTAATATAGGAATTTAGGGCTATAAATTTCCCTCTCAAGACTGCCTTTGCTGAATCCCATAAGTTTTGATAGGTCGTGTTCTCATTTTCATTTGTCTCTATATATTTACTGAGTTCACTTGCAATTTCTTCTTTGACTCACCAATTATTTAAGAGTGTGTTGTTCAGTCTCCATACATTTTCAAATTTACTTTTTTCCTGTCTATTACTGATTTCTAGTTTCATTCCATTATGATCTGAGAAGGTGCTTTGTATAATTTCAATCTTTTTATATTTATTGAGAGCTGCATTGTGCCCTAACATGTGGTCTATCTTGGAGAAAGATCCATGGGCACTTGAGAAGAATGTGTAACCCGCTGAGTTTGGATGCAGTGTTCTGTATATGTCTGTTAGGTCTAGCTTGTTTATCATATTGTTCAAGTTCTCTGTTTCCTTGTTGATCTTCTGTCTAGTTGTTCTATCTAATGATGTGAGAGGGGTGTTGAAGTCTCCAACGATTGTTGTAGAAATGTCTATTTCTCCCTTCAGTTTTGCCAGCGTTTGTCTCATATATTTTGGGGCACCCTGGTTAGGTGCGTAGATATTTATGACTGTTATATCTTCCTAGTGGGTCATCCCTTTTATTAATAAATAATGACCTTCTGTATCTCATAACTTTTTTGCATTTAAAGTCTGTTTTTTCTCCTATTAGTATAGCTACCCCTGCTCTTTTCTGTTTACTATTCATGTGGAGTATCTTTTTCTAACCTTTTACTTTCAACCAGTTTGTATCCCTGGGTCTAAGGTGAGTTTCTTGTAAGCAGCATATGGATGGCTCATGTTTTTTTATCCATTCTATCAGCCTGTATTTTTTGATTGAGTAGTTTAATCCATTCACATTCAATGATATGACTATAAATGCACTAGTTACTTCCTCCATTTTATTCTTTGGTATTCACATGTCATCTTGTTTCTGTCTCTCTTTTTAACCTTTTGGTTATCCATTCTGCTATTCTTTCTTCTATACTCTCCTCCAAGCCACTCTCCCCTGTCTTTTTCTTTCAGGTTCTAAGGCTTCCTTTATTATTTCCTGCAAAGGTGGATTCCTTTTTGCAAACTCTCTTAGTTTCTGTTTGTTTGTGAACATTTTATACTCACCTTCATATTTGAAGGACAGTTTTGCTGGATAAAGAATTCTCGGCTTGCAGTTTTTCTCTTTCAGTTTCTTAATTGTATCATACCACCGTCTTCTCGCCTCCATGGTTTCTGAAGAGAAATCGGCACTAAGTCTTACTGTACGTCCCTTGTACGTGATCGTTTGCTTCTCTCTCGCTGTTCTGAGAATTTTCTCTTTATCTTTGTCATTTGACATTCTTAGTTGTATGTGTCTTGGTGTAGGTCTATTTGGATTTATTCTGATTGGGGTACAGTGTGCTTCTTGGACATGTAAGTTCAATTCTTTAGTGACAGTTGGGAAATTTTCAGCTATTATTTCCTCAAATACTCTTTCTGCCCTTTTCCCCTTCTCTTCTCTTTTGGAGCTCCCATGACACGTATGTTATTGCATTTTGTGTTCTCATTCAACTCTCTGAGCCCCTGCTCAATTTTTTTCCATTCTTTTCTCTCTCTGTTTTTTTCTTTCTTCAATTTTAGCTGTTCTGTCTTTGGTACCACTTATTCTTTCTTCTATCATTTCAAGTCTGCTGTTGTATGCCTCAAATGTTTGTGTGTGTTTTTTAAGGTATCTTTTTTGATATATATATTTTTAAAAATTTATTGAAGTATATCATTCATACATGAACATACATAAACTGTAAGTGTTTAGTAAACATCATGAACTTACAAAGCAAACATGGAGAACATTATATAGGGCTCTCACACACCATCCCCCCCCCCCCAAAAAAAAAAACACCCTGCATTTTGTGAAACATTTGTTAACAAATCATGAAAGAGCATCGTCATAGTATTACTACTAACTGTAGTCTGTATCTTCCTCTGCTATACATTTTTTAAAGGATTTATTAATTTATTTACTTTTATCCATTTTTACCCCTGTTTTTGCTGTTTCTGTGTCCATTCGCTGGGAAACTCTCTGTGTCCATTTCCTTCCCTCTCTTCTCATCCTTCTCCTGCTGTCTTCACTGGGATTAGATCCTCGGAAACTCTGATGTGGGAGAGAGGCATCCTACCGCCTGCACCTCCTTAGTTCCTGGTTATTCAGTGTGTCTTGTCTTGGCTCTCCTTTGTGTCACTCTCCTGTTACATCATCATCTTGCTGTGTGGCTTACAGGGCCTGATGGCTCACCTGCTCAGGGCCTGGCAGCACACCCACGCACATGGCCTGGTGGCCCATGCGCCTTTTATATTTTTCTTTTTTTTATATATTTTACCGGGAGGTCCCAGAGGTTGAATCCAGATTCCTCCATATGGGAGATGGATGCCCAACCACCTGAGCCACATCCGTCCCCCTGCTATATCTCTTAAGGTTGCCCAAAGATACCCAAAGTTACAGTCTTTTCCCATACAGGATGGTCATATAATAAATCAGGCTTAGTTTATCACCAGCATTCTAAAAACCAGACCTAGGGAGAAAAACTAGGTCTGAGGACACATGCATGGTTTCTAATACAGCAAATGTTTAGCCTACCCTGATTATCACAAAATCAGGATAGCGAGAATATTCTCATTCAAATGTGTTTATGATCTCACCTATTGTGTCTTTCATTCCCATGAGCTCTGTTACTTTTCTGTTCAGGATTTCAAATCCTTCTTTGCATTCTCTCAATGTCTTCTTGATGTCATTTATCTCTTTAACTACATTGTCTTTTAACTCATTAATTTGATTTTGGAAATTTGTGCTCATCTCGCTGATTAGTTCTCTCAAATTCTGCATCTCTTCTGGGACTTTGATGTATTCCTTTTCTTGAGCCATGTCTTCTATTTTCTTAGTATGGCTCATAATTTTTTTACTGGTGTTTAGGCATCTGGTTAGGATGTAGTTTACTCAGATGCTCAATCTCTTTCTCTTTTATAGGGATTTAGTGGCAGGAGAGTGTGAGTTACCATAGCTCTTTGATTTTTGGCTCACCCTGGATTGTTAGGATTGTCTTGCTGGTTGCTCAAAACTTGGCACTGAACCCAGTAATTGGTTGTAAAGTCACTTCATAGGGCCTTGGGCAGGGAGGCAATAGAGGCCAGAAAAAGCCTCTCCTACTTATTTTTAATTTTCTTATGTGCATTTCCTTGGTCTGCCAGGTGATAGCGCTCTTTGGCAGCTCTCAATTCAATGCCCGGTCAGAGTGTATTTGTTGTAACACAGACCAGATCAATGTAATAGAACTTTCTGCCTGGAGGCTAGGAGCCTTGTAATTCAAACTCTCTGAGACAGTTCTCCAGCCTTCTCTGGCAGCCCTCTCCCTTTTCCTGGCTAGGAAATATTTCCACTCCCCTCTGAGTCCTCAACAATGGGTTGTATATCTTTAGCCCCTTGCAGTCTCCAAGGCAAACAATGGTGCAGCCCCACCCGGCCTGGAAGGGCTCTTGGGACACAGAGGACCAAATTTGTGAGTCAAAAGCTGAGTCAGCCTTAGGCTTTGTCCCTCTCTCTCCCCTTTCCTGGGGAGGTGGGTCCTCAACAATCAGACCAGGCTAGAAGAGAGGGAGATTGTGAGGGTCAGATTTCTCCAGTCCTGTGCAGGCTTCCAGGGCAAACCACGGTGTGGTCTCACCTGGCCTGGAAGGGCTCCTGGGGCACAACAGAACAAGTTTGTGGGTCAGAAGCTGAGTCAGCCTTAGGCTGTGTCCCTCTCTCTCCCTTCTCCTGGGGTGGTAGATTCCTGGAGCCCCTTTGTCTGTAGTCGCTGGGGCAGAGGCCTGAGAACTCTAAAGAGTCTTTAGTGTGGGGGAGGGTGCCGGCAGCATCCGCAGCTGGTTCCAACTCACAGTTCTGTAGTCACGATTTCCCTCTTTTGTCCCTCTCTCCTCTGGATGGTGTGCATCCTTCACCTGCTGTACTAAACCCTAGAAGATCTTTTTTGGGGCTGTTTCAGCCTGTCCTCTAGCTATTTTTCTGGAGGAGAAGAGATTCCCTTGTCTTACCAGTCTGCCATCGTCCTGGAAGTCCTCCTGCCTTGAGACTCTTAACCAAAACTACTCAAGCAGGCCAGATTTAAAGGATGAACCTCTTGCGAACCCAGATGTTGAGTGGTTCACAGATGCAAGCAGTTCTACTAAGGCAGAAATTAAAAGGGCAGCCTATGCAGTGGTTTCTCAATTTGAAACCATAGAAGCCCAAACCCTTTCCCCTGGAACCTCAGCCCAGAAGGCAGAGCTCATTGTCCTTACCCAAAATTTAAAGCTAGCAGCTGGGCGAAGGGCTAATATTAGTATAGACTCTACGTATGCTTTCCTTGTCCTCCATTCCCACTCTGCTGTGTGGTGAGAACGAAGCTTGTTTACTAACAGTGGGTCACCTATTAAGTACAGGCAAGAAATCCTAGACTTACTGAAAGCTGTACTGTTACCCCAAGAAATAGCAGCTGGACTTCCAGGAAGATGGCAGACTAGTAAGACACGGGAATCTCTTCTCCAGAAAAATAGCTAGAGGATAGACTGAAACAGCCCCGAAAAAGATCTTCTAGGGTTTAGGACAGCAGGTGAAGGCTGCACACCACCCAGAGGAGAGAGGGACAGAAGAGGGAAATCGCGACAACAGAACCGTGAGTGGGAAGTAGCAGCTTCTGCTGCTGGCGGCACCCTCCCCCACACTCTTTAGAATTCTCGGGCCTCTGGGCCTGCAACCACAGACAAAGGGGGCTTCAGGGATCTACCACTCCTGGAAAGGGGAGAGAGAGGGACACAGCCTTAGGCTGACTCAGGTTAAGACCTGTAAATTTGGGCTGCGGAGCCCCACAGACCCTTCCATATGGTGGTTTGCCCTGGGAGCTTAGGAAGTACTGGAGAAATCCGACCCTTGCAACCTCCCTCTCTTCTAGCCTGGACTAATTGTTGAGGACACCACAGGAGAGGGAAGAGAGAGCCTGGGGCTGACCCTGCTTTTGACTCCCAGGTTTGGTCTGCCCTGTCCCGAGAACCCTTCCAGGCCGGGTGGGGCTGTGCCATTGTTTGCTTTGGAGCCTGCAAGGGGCTAAAGATATACAAACCTCCCAATCTCATCCTCTACTAACAGGGACTGATTGTTGAGGATTCAGAAGGGAGTGGAAATATTTCCTAGCTGGGAAAAGGGGGGCACTACGAGAGAAGTCTGCAGAACTGTCTCAGAAAGTTTGAATCACAGGGCTCTTAGCCCCCAGACAGGAAGCTCTATCACATTGATCTGGTCTGTGTCACAACAAATACGCTCCGACCAGGCATTGAATTGAGAGCTGGCAAAGAGCGCCATCTCCTGGCAGACCCAGGAAGTGCACATAAGAAGATTAATAAGTAAAAGAGGCTTTTCCTGGCCTCTATAGCCTCCCTGTCAAGGCCCTAGGAAATGACTCTACAACCAATTACTGGGTCCAGTGCCCAGTTTTGAGCACTAGCAGAACAATCCTAACAATCAAGGTTGAGCCAAAAATCAAAGAGCTGTGGTAACTCAGAGTCTCCTGCCACTAAAACCCCATAAAAGAAAAAGAGATAGAGCATCTAAGTAAAATACAAACTAACCAGATGCCTAAGCACCAGCAAAAAATTATGAGCCATACTAAGAAAATAGAAGACATGGCCCAAGAAAAGAAATACAGCAAAGTCCCAGAAGAGATGCAGAATTTGAGAGAACTAATCAGTGAGATGAGCACAAATTTCCAAAATCAAATTAATGAGATAAAAGAGAATATAGTTAAAGAGATAAATGATATCAAGAAGTCATTGAGCAAACGCAAAGAAGAATTTGAAATCCTGAACAGAAAAGTAATAGAGTTCATGGGAATGAAAGACACAATAGGTGAAGTCAAAAATACATTTGAGGCATACAACAGCAGACTCGAAATGATAGAAGAAAGAATAAGTGATACTGAAGACAGAGCAGCTAAAATTGAAGAGAGAAAAGAACACAGAGAGAAAAGAATGGAAAAAATTGAGCAGGGGCTCAGAGAGTTGAATGACAACACAAAACGCAACAACATATGTGTCATGGGAGTTCCAGAAGGGGAAGAGAAAGGAAAAGGGGCAGAAAGAGTATTTGAGGAAATAATAGCTGAAAATTTCCCAACTCTCATGAAAGAAATGAATTTGCATGTCCAAGAAGCACACCGTACCCCAATGAGAATAAATCCAAATAGACCTATGCCAAGACACATATTATTCAGAATGTAAAATGTAAAAGATAAAGAGAAAATTCTCAGAGCAGCAAAAGAGAAGCAAACGATCAAATACAAAAGACATCCAGTAAGACTTAGTGCAGATTTCTCTTCAGAAACCATGGAGGCGAGAAGACAGTGGTATGATACAATTAGGAAACTGAAAGAGAAAAACTGCAAGCTGAGAATTCTTTATCCATCAAAACTGTCCTTCAAATATTAAGGTGAATAAAAGTATTCACAAACAAACATAAACTAAGAGAGTTTGCAAAAAAGAATCCACCTTTGCAGGAAATATTAAAGGAAGCCTTAGAACCTGAAAGAAAAAGACAGGAGAGAGAGGCTTGGAGGAGAGTATAGAAGAAAGAAAAGCAGAAAGGATAACCAAAAGAGTAAAAAGAGAGACAAAAATAAGATGACATATGAAAGCCAAAGAATAAAATGGAGGAAATAAATAGTGCATTTTCAGTAATATCATTGAATGTGAATGTATTAAATTCCCCAGTCAAAAGATACAGGCTGACAGAATGAATAAAAAAACATGAGCCATCCATATGCTGCTTACAAGAAACTCACCGGAGACCCAAGGATACAAACTGGCTGAAAGTAAAAGGTTGGAAAAAGATACTCCACGCGAATAGTAAACAGAAAAGAGCAGGGGTAGCTATACTAATATCAGACAAAACAGACTTCAAATGCAAAAAAGTGATAAGAGATGCGGAAGGCCATTATATATTAATAAAAGAGATGATCCTCCAGGAAGATATAACAGTCATAAATATCTACGCACCTAACCAGGGTACCCAAAAGATATGAGACAAACTCTAGCAAAACTGAAGGGAGAAATAGACATTTCTCCAATAATCGTTGGAGACTCAACACCCCTCTCACATCATTAGATAGAACAACTAGACAGAAGATCAACAAGGAAACAGAGAACTTGAACAATATGATAAATAAGTTAGACCTAATAGACATATACAGAACACTGCATCCAAACTCAGCGGGTTATACATTCTTCTCAAGTGCCCATGGATCTTTCTCCAGAATAGACCACATGTTAGGTCACAATACAGCTCTCAATAAATATAAAAAGATTGAAATTATACAAAGCACCTTCTCAGATCATAATGAAATGAAACTAGAAATCAATAACAGACAGGAAAAAAGTAAATTTGCAAATGTGTGGAGACTGAACAACACACTCTTAAATATTCCATGGGTCAAAGAAGAAATTGCAAGTGAAATCAGTAAATATATTGAGACAAATGAAAATGAGAACACAACATATCAAAACGTATGGGATACAGCAAAGGCAGTCTTGAGAGGGAAATTTATAGCCCTAAATTCCTATATTAAAAAAGAAGAAAGAGCTAAACTCAAAGATTTAACTGAACAACTTGAGAAACTAGAAAAAGAACAGCAAACCAATCCCAAAGCAAGCAGAAGGAAAGAAATAATAAAGATTAGAGCAGAAATAAATGAAAATGAGAACAGAAAAACTGTACAGAAAATCAACAAAACCAAAAGCTGGTTCTTTGAGAAGATCAATAAAATTGACAAACCCCTCACTAGACTAACAACGAAAAAAAGAGAGAAGATGCAAATAAATACAATCAGAAATGAAAGGGGGGAAATTACAAATGACCTCACAGAAATAAAAAGAGTCATAAGAGGATATTATGAGAAACTATATGCCAACAAACTAGACAACCTAGATGAAATGGACAAATTTCTAGGAACACATAACCAACCTACACTGACACTACAAGAAATACAAGAACTTAACAAACCAGTCACAATAAAGGAGACTGAATCTGTCATCAAAAATCTCCCAGCAAAGAAAACTCCAGGACCAGATGGCTACAGGTGAATTCTTCCAAGCATTTCTAAAAGAATTAACACCAATCCTGTTTAAACTCTTCCAAAAAATTGAAGAGGAGGGAAAATTACCCAACACATTTTATGAAGCCAACATCACCCTAATATCAAAGCCAGATAAAGATTCCACAAGAAAAGAAAATTACAGACCAATCTCTCTCATGAACATAGATGCAAAAATTCTCAACAAAATACTTGCAAATCGAATCCAACAGCATATCAAAAGACTTATACATCACGACCAAGTGGGATTTATTCCTGGTATGCAAGGTTGGTTCAACATAAGAAAATCAATCAATGTAATACACCACATTAACAAATTGAAGGAAAAAACCACATGATCATCTCAACAGATGCAGAAAAGGCATTCGACAAAATCCAACATCCTTTTTTGATAAAAATACTTCAAAAGATAGGAATAAAAGGAAAATTCCTCAGTATGATAAAAGGCATATATGAAAAACCCACAGCCAACATCATACTCAATGGGGAAAGGTTGAAAGCTTTCCCTCTAATATCAGGAACAAGACAAGGATGCCCACTGTCACCATTGTTATTCAACATTGTACTAGAAGTTCTAGCTAGGGCAATTAGACAAGACAAAAAAATTAAAAATTTTCCAAATAGGAAAAGAAGAAGTAAAATTCTCACTGTTTGCAGATGACATGATCCTGTATTTAGAAAATCCTGAAGTATCCACAACAAAGCTACTTGAACTAATAAATGAGTTCAGCAAAGTGGCAGGATACAAGAGCAACACGCAAAAATCAGTAATGTTTTTGTGCACTAGTACTGAACAATCTGAGGAGGAAATCAGGGGGAAAATTCCATTTTCAATAGCAACAAAAAGACTCAAATACCTAGGAGTTAATTTAACCAAAGAAGTGCAGGACCTATATGCAGAAAACTACAAAACAATGCTAAAAGAAATTTAAAAAGACCTAAACAAATGGAAAGACATTTCATGTTCATGGATTGGAAAAATAAATATTGTGAAGATGTCAGTCTTGCCCAAACTAATTTATAGATTCAATGCAATACCAATCAAAATCCCAACAGCTTACTTTACAGAATTAGAGAAGGTAATTACCAAATTCATCTGGAAGGGTAAGTGCACCCGAATAGCCAAAAGCATTCTAAAAAAGAAGAGCAACGTGGGAGGAATTTCACTGCCTGACCTTGAAACATATTACAAAGCTGCAGTAGTCAAAACAGCATGGTACTGGCATAAAGATAGACACATCGATCAGTGGAATAGAATTGAGAATCCAGAAATAAACCCTCACCTATACAGTCAACTGGTTTTTGACAAACCTACCAAGCCCACGCTAATGGGAAAAAACAGTCTCTTCAACAAATGGTGTTGGGAGAACTGGATATCTATAACCAAAAGAATGAAAGAGGACCCCTATCTCACCCCCTATACAAGAATCAACTCAAAATGGATCAAAGATCTAAATATAAAAGCCAGGACCATAAAACTACTAGAAGAAACTGTAGGGAAACATCTTCAAGACCTTGTAGTAGGTGGTGGTCTCTTGGACCTCACACCCAAAGCACGTGCAACAAAAGAAAATGTAGATAAATGGGACCTCCTCAAAATTAAACACTTTTGCACCTCACAAGACTTTGTCAAAAGGGTGAAAAGGCAGCCAACTCAATGGGAAAAAATATTTGGAAATCACATATCTGATAAGGGTTTAATATCCAGGATATATAAAGAGATGTTACAACTCAACAATGAAAAGACAAACGTCCCAATTAAAAAATGGGCCAAAGACTTGAATAGACATTTCTCCGAAGAAGAAATACAAATGGCAAAAAAGCACTTGAAGAAATGCTCAACATCACTCATGATTAGGGAAACGCAAATCAAAACTACAATGAGATCTCATTTCACACCTATCAGAATGGCCACTATTAAAAAGACAGAGAACTACAAGTGTTGGAGAGGATGTGGAGAGATAGGAACACTTCTTCACTGTTGGTGGGAATGCAGGATGGTACAACCACTATGGAGGACTGTTTGGCAGTTCCTAAGGAGATTGAATATAGACTTGCCATGTGACCCTGCAATACCACTACTGGGTATATAACCAGAAGAACTGAGAGCAGTGACACGAACAGACATCTGCACACCGATGTTCATAGCAACATTATTCACCATTGGCAAAAGTTGTAAACAACCCAAGTGTCCATCAACAGAAGAATGGATAAAAAAACTGTGTTCTATTCACACGATGGAATATTATGCAGCTGTAAGAAGAAATGAAGTCATAAAGCATATGACAATATGGATGAACCTGGAGGACATTATGTTGAGTGAAGCAAGCCAGACACAAAAGGACAAATACTCTATGAATGCGTTACTATGAACCAAATATATTGTGTAATATATTGTTTCATTCAAAAAAATTTTTATATGTATCCATTAGATTAATTGAGAAATGTAAAAAAAAAAAAAAAATACATATATATATAT
>JAKSZT010012740.1:364031-413863 GCA_026826555.1 Tolypeutes matacus | reverse complement strand
ATTGACAGATATCTCCTGTTGATTCTGTTTCCCGAGAGAACCCTGACTAATATACATGGGCTCTGTGTTGTAGATTCTTGATGAGTTCCCAGGAGACACTGGCTGTCTGAAGAAGAGATGGGAATTCTCTCCTGGAATGCTGAAATCACTTCTCCTTTTAAGGCCTTGCACTTATTGGAAGAAACAGCACTCATTGCTGATGGCAATCTCCTCAGTTGATTGTAGATGTAACCAGCCATCTATGCAATCAACTCACTGGTGATTAAAATCCATGAGATGCCCTTGCATTACAATTAGCCCAGTGCTTGCTTGATCAACAACTGGGCACCATTACCTGACCAAGTTGGCACATTATTCTAACCATCAGAGGATCCAAATTTGATGATTTTGTCTGTGAAGAATTATGATGCAGATATTGTTGAAAATATTAGAGCAATCAGCCACCATTAATCGAGCTTAACATGAGAGTATAGTGAGGGAAATAGATAGTGAAGGAGAGCCCCACCAAAACCACTGTAATCCCAGGGTGACTGCAAGCATACCCGAGGCAGTCACCCCTGAGGAGCAATGCCAGAGGCTTACACTGCAGGATGAGGTAGAAATGGACATCGCTATAGTCATACAACCAGTCACTAAACAAATTGAAAAGCAAGAAAATAATAACCTTCTGAGGTGGGGGTGTGGGAGAGACCAGTACCTAGAGTTGCTGCAATATATTACCCAAAATGCCCAGTATCCACCAAAACAGAACAATATGACCCATGCACTGGAAAAATACAGGCAAAAGAAACGGCCTGTGAAAGTGACTAGATGTTAGATTTAGCTGAAAAAGACTCCAAAGTGGCCATTATGAAAATGTTAAAAAGATCTAAAGGAAACCATGGTTAATGAAATAAAGGAAAGGATGATGACAATCTCTCGTCAAATACAGAATATAAACAAAAAGAGATAGAAGCTGATAAAAGAAAAACTTGTCATGCAATTTAGAATCTCACAACTTTATTCAGTGATTCATGATTTGGGCAACATCCCATTCATTGGGAGCACTGCTGTAGGGATGGAAAGAGAGAAATTACATAGGACAAACACAGATGTAAGCATGGAAATGTTCTGATTGGCTGACACTGAGTTTCCATTTTACACAGCGTGGGTCTTACAGAGTGGGGAGCAGATATACATTGGGTAGTATGGTGGTTTAGTTTGTTAGGCTGCTCAAAGCAGATACCACGAAACATGTTGGCTTTAACAATGGGAATTTATTAACTTACAAGCCTACAGTTTTGAGGCTGAAAAAAAATGTCTAAATCAATGCATAATCAGGTGATGCTTTCTCCCTGAAGACTGGCTGCCAGCAATCCTTGGCTCCTCTGCCACATGGCAAGACACATAGCAGCATCTGCTGGTCTCTCCCTTCTCTTACGGGTTTCATTGATTTTAGCTTCTTGCTTCCATGGATTTCTCTCTCTTTGTCTGAGTTCATTCTCTTACAAAGGATTCCAGTAAGAGGATTAATACCCACCCTGAGCTGTTCCTTAACTGAAGTAACCTCATCAAAATGTCCTACTTACAATAGGTTTACACTCATAGGAAGGGACTGCCTTTAAGAACATGCTTTTCTGAGGTCCACACAGCTTCAAACTACCACATATCATGTGTCTACTCTGATAAGCTGCCTCTCCTGGACTGAAACTGATTTATCACCAAGTGCTGCTTATTTGTAGTTCTGCAGTGTGTATTCTATTGTTCCATTGTCTTGGAAAGCCCCTGCAGGTCAATTGTTTTTTACTTCTGGAAAATCCCTTCTTGGAAAGAGGCACCCTTGTGGCAATGTCCAATGCAAGGGGTCATTTTACTTTCTTTAGAAAATTATTTTTAAAAAATCAAATGGAAATTCCAGAGTGGAAAATTACAATATTTGAAATGAGAAATTCACCAGAGGTGTTCAAAAGCTGATTTGAACTGGCAGAAGAAAGAATTAGTGAACATGAAGACAGAATGATAGAGATTATGCAATCCAAACAATAGAGAGAAAAAAGAATTATGAAAAATGAAGAGATCTTCAGGGAAATGTTGGACATTATTGAGCACATCAACATATGGACGTTGAGTGTACCAGAAGAAGAGGAGAGAGAGAAAGGAATAGGAAAATTATTCAAAGAAATAATGGCTGAAACTTTGCAAACTTATTTTAAAAAAACAATCATCTACACATCCAGGAAACTCAGCATAATGCATATTTTCTCCTTTTGTCTCTTAACTGATTTAAAGATCAGTTGTATAAAACAATATGCATATAATGTAGTTAGGGGTATATTAATATAGAAATATAAGTTATTTACCAATAATAGCACAAAGGAGTTGGGTGGGAGAAAAGTTGTATTGTGCTTAAATGACTCCAGATGGTAACTTGAATCCACAGGCATAAAGGAGAGAACCAGAAATAATAAATAATATAAGAAATGCTATAAACATAGACTTGTTCTCCTTTCTTATCTCAACTTCTCTAACAGACATAAATTTATATAAAGTAATAATTATAACACAATATTTATGGGTTTGAAACATTTATAGATGGAATACATATTACAATAATACCACAAAAATGCAAAAGCAGAATAGAGCTATAAAGGAATACAGTTTTTATACCTCACTGGAATTAAATTAGTGTAAATATGAAGCTGAATTAGGTAAGTTAAGATCTATATGATAAGCCCTTGAACAATTAAATCTATAGTGAAAAAACATAGAGATTAAAATGCTACATTAAAATATTCACTTAATATGAAATAACACATTAAAGGAGGAAAGAGGGACAAAAATGACATGAGACATATAGAAGCAAAAAAATAATAATATGGAAGACATGAATCCAAATGTATCAATAATGCCATTGAATGGGAATGGATTGTCGGACTGGATGAAAACACAAGAATCATCTATATTCTATCTGTAGGTAATACACTTTAGATTCAAAGATACAAATAGATTAAAAGCAAAAACTGGAAAAGATATATATAGCAAATAGCAACCTCAAGAAATCTATAATGACAATGCTAATATTAAATAAAATAGATGTCAAACAAAAAAAATGCTACTAGAGATAAAGAGGGACATGATTATTAGGAAGATATAACAAATATAAATGTATATGTACCTAATGAGCGAGCATCAAAATACCTGCAGTAAAATCTGACAGAAACAATGAAAGAAACACACAATACAATTATAACATTATACTTCAATATTCAGCTATCATTAATGGATAGAACATCTAAGCAAAAGATCAGCAAGAAAAAAAGAAGAGTTGAATAACATGATAAGACAAGCTCTAATGGATGTCTCTAGAACATTCTATCCAACAACAGCAGAATGCACCCTTCTTCTCAAGGGTATACAACATTCTCCAGGGTAAACAATATTTTAAGCCATAGACAAACCTTAATTAATTTAAAAGAATAGAAATAATAGAAAGTATGTTCTCCAGCCACAATGGAAAGAAATTAGAAACCATTAAAATAATGAAATTGGGAAAAATCACAAATATGTGGAAATTAAACCACACACTCCTGAATAACTAATGGATCAAAGAAGAATTCAAAAGGGAAATTATAAAATACTTTTGTATGAAAGAAAATGAAGACAACATAGCAAATCTTTTTTTTTCTTTTATTTTAAAAGAAGTTTTAGATTACATAGAAGTAACGTTGAAAATATAGGGGATTCCCATATACCCCACTCCCTCCTCCTCTCACATTTTCCCCTATTAACATCTTTCATTGGTGTGATACATTTGTTACAATTGATGAACAACTATTGAAGCATTGCTCTTAACCATGGTCTATAGTTTACATTATGGTTTACACTTTACACTGGACAATTTCATGGGTTTTGACAAAATGTATAACGACCTGTATCCATCATTGCAATATCATGCAAGACAATTCCAATGTCCCCAAAATGTCCCATGTTCCACCTATTCTTCCCTCTCCCTCGCCTCAGAACCTCTGGTGGCCACTGTCTTGATATCAGTGTTACAAGCTCTTCCCTTATTAGAACAATAATAGGTCTGCTTTGGTCCACAGTTGCATTTCCCCCTTATGTTTGTTCATTCCTCAATCTTGAGGATTTGGGGATGGTAATGCCCACTCTGCTTCCAATGAGAGGGTGCTTAGATCCCATGGGGCAGATGGGTGGAACTTTCTTGCTTGCATTTGTAGATTCTCTGTCTTGTTTTTTTTTTTTTTGGGGGGTGGGGTGGGCATTGTCCATCATCATCCTTTTATTAGATGTCCTAGGCAAGTCCAATGAACTGGAGAGTAGGTGTTGGCTGCAATTCTGCTGAGATCCAGGGCTCAACCAGCATATGAACAGACCATAGATTTAAGTCTCTGGGACATACATTATAGGTTCAAATAAAAGCGGAAGAAGAACCACGTGTAGGAAAATTATAAATAAGTCTCATTCTGTTACATTGTGGAGATAGGTTAACATATATTCCAAGGTAAGGCCCACCGATGGGGTGCTGATTTCCTAGAGTTGTGTCTCCTGCCTATGGTGTCCAGATGTCTCTAGAGCCCTCAGGAGCACGCCTATTTGATGCATTGTTTACTGTAGCAGTCAGTGAGATCCTCCTGAGATGTGCATAAGCATAACCTCTGGAATGACCTCCCAACTCACTTTGAAATTTCTTAGCTGTAAAAACTCTTTTGTATTTGATATCTCCCCTTTTTGGTCAAGGTCTTTTTCCAAATGCACCACTAGTTGGTGCTTGGTATTAATCCCTCAGTGCCAGGGAGGCCTATCCTTGGGAGTTATGTCCCATGCTGAGGGGAAGGTAATGAGTTTATATGCCGACTTTGGCTTAGAGAGAGGCCACATTTGAGTAACAAGGAGGTTTTAAGGAAGTAAATCTTATGCAATATAAATTACTAGGCTAAATTTCAATTTTACAAGAATAAGGTCATAAGTACAAGCATTAATATCAAGAGCCTGGCATATTGGTCTGTCCTCCTTCACTAGGCACTGCTTATGTACCCTGGAGATTTATGCCACTCTACTAGAGAATGTAGCAGGACACCCCAGGATGGGAATTTAATATTTTGTTGGTTATTGTGTGGGTTTCCACCCACAGAGATAACACCCTGTGGCCACATAAATACATTCATATTCCACAGAGGCATGCTCTGGGTGCATCCCTCCCCACACATCCCCCTACCACTGCACCAGTGATCCTCTGCACCAGTGATCCTCCCCTGCCAAAGTTGTAACTTTTCTGTAATCCAAAACCTCCCCAAAAACAAAGTCCTAAAAATAAAATAAAATAAAATAATTAAAATTTTCTTGCATTGTGTCTTTCATCACATAAGATCTCTTATCTTTTATGTACATTTGCAATTTCTTCTGTGTCTTTTTTTTTTTCCACTTTATTTTCAAAGAAGCTTTCAGTTACAGAAAAGTCACATCGAAAATATAAGGGATTCCTACATACCCCACACATTCCCCTCTCACATTTTCCCCTATTAATCACATTTACATTTGTTACAATTGATGAAGTATTGCTACTAACCAAGGTCAATGGTTTACATTATGGTTACACTCTGCACTGTACAATTTTATATGTTTTGACAAGATGTATAATAGCCTGTGTCCATCATTGCAAAATCATGCAAAACAATTTCAATGCCTTAAAAACGCCCTATGTTCCACCTATTCTTCCCTCCCTCTCCCCTGAGAACCTATGGTAACTGATAAATTCATTTTTTCAAGAATAAGATTCATAATTACATGCATTAATATTGAGGGCTTGACATACTTGTCTGTTTTCTTTTATTAGGTACTGCCTGTATACTTGAGAGGTTCTTGCCCCTCTGAGAACATAGCAGGACTGCCCAGGAAGGAAGTTTAATACAGTCATATCTTGGTACTCGGCTGCTTTGAAACTTGTCAAATTTGGTATTTGACACATTTTGACATGAAAATTTTGTCCTGGTACTCATTATTTGTTTGGTACTCGATGTGAAAGCTTGAACTTGCTGGTCTCTGTTGCCTCGTGACTCGCAACCCTTTCCAACTGAAGCAAAGCTACACATTATTCACGCGGTAGCTCTTGTCCTGTGCACATCCCATTGTGGTCTTATCTTAGCTTCTGTGGTCATTTTGTGTATTTTTGCATTTTTTTTCTCAACATGACTCCTAAGAAAATGAGCAGTGATAGTGCTGAGCAGAAAAGAAAATTACTTCACACTACCACTGAGCAAAACAAAGAAATAATAGGTAAATGTGAGAGTGGTGTTCACATTACTGATCTTGCCTGGGAATACGGTATGTCTAGAACATCGGTCTCCACCATCATTAAGAATAAAGAAACATGAAAAAGGCTGATGTTGCTAAAGGAGTTAAAGCAGTAACAAAGCAGTGTCCCCAAACACTCGAGGAAGTTGAAAAGCTGTTATTAATTTGGGTAAACCAGAAGCACTTAGCAGTTGACAGTGTATCGGAAGCCATGATATGTGAAAAAGTGAAAGTGTTACATGATGATCTTTTGAAAAACAAACCGGAAAGGAGTGATGAGAGTGTTGAAGTTTTTAAGACTAGCCATGGCTGGTTTGATAATTTTAAAAAGTAGGGCCTACATCACAAAAGAGGAGAAGGCATTACCAGGCCACAAGCCAATGAAGAACAGTCTCGCTCTCTTGTGGGGGAATGCAAGTGGGGACTTGAAACTCAAGCCTCTACTAGTCTATCATAGTGAAAACCCGTGAGTTTTCAAGAAGCACAACGTCATAAAGAACACACTCCACGTGATGTGGAGGGCAAACAGCAAAGCATGGGTCACGAGGCAACTCTTTGGATGAAGTGTTTGGTCCTTCAGTAAAAAAATATTTGCAGGAGAAAGACTTGCCTCTGAAAGCTCTCCTGCTTTTGGACAGTGCACCTGCCCACCCTCCAGGCTTGGAGGATGACTCCCTGGAGGAGCTCAGCTTCATCCCTGTAAGGTTCCTGTCCCCCAACACCACTCCTCCCATCCAGCCCATGGTCATTTCACACTTCAAAAAGTTGTACACCAAGGCGCTTTTTCCAGAGGTGCTTTGAGATCACCTCTGACACCCAGGTGACCCTCACAGAATTCTGGAAGGAGCTTTTCAATGTTCCGCACTGCCTTAACCTTATTGATACGGACTGGAATGAAGTCTCTGAAAGGACAGCGAATTCGACATGGAAGAATTTGTGGCCAGAAGCTGTGACTCAGAGACTTGGAAGGGTCTGAGGCTGACCCCAGCCTGCAGGTGCAGAGGGCACAGTTGAGCAGGACGTTGTGTCTTTGGGCCATTCCTGGGTCTGGAGGTCGAGGCTGCTGAGGTTGAGGAGTCAGTGGAGGAGCATCGTCAAGAGCTCAGCCCTGAGGAGCTGCAGGAACCACAGAAGGAGCAGCAGCAAGAGGGGGCTGAGGAGCTTTCTTCAGGTGAGGAGGAGATAAGGGAGGAGCCCCCAGTTCCTTGATAAGAGAAATGTGTGCAAAATGGGCAGAAGTTCAAGACTTTATGGAGAAGGACCATCCAGACAAAGCTCTGACAAGCAGAAATGTGAATTTATTGAATGACCAAACAATTTCACACTTTCGAGGAATTCTGAAAAGAAGACAGAAGCAGTCCTCATTAGATAAGTTTTTAGTGAAGGTGACAAAGTTGCCAGAGCCTGTGGTGCAAGCTGAAAAGAGACAGAAAAGAGAAACAACACCAGAAGCGCAAGTGCCCGCTGTTCTAGTGGAGGGGAACTCTTCCTCCAAGCAACACTCCATGTGGCCCCTCCTCCTCACCACTCTCCTCCACCATCCCATTAGGCCATGGACTCTTCTCAGTACAGGAAAAGTGAAGTTTTTATTTTATTTAATCTAAGTATTTATTAATTTTTAGTTTTATTTCTCATGTAAAGTAATGATATACAACCCTCTTTTTACATATTGCCTAAAAAATGTGTATTGTTTTTGGTTTGGGAATGCATTAAATTTATTTACATTATTCCTTATGGGAAAAATTTGTTTGGTACTCATCATTTTTGGTACTTGTCGCACCTCCTGGGACCAATGAACGACAAGTACCAAGGTACCAGTGTATTTCTTGTTTATTGTGTGAGTCTCCACCCACTGAGATAACTCCCTATGACAAGATGAGCATATTCATATTCCATAGAAGCATGATACAGGTGCACCCTTTCCCACACATCCCACCACCACCGACACCTTGCACCAGTGACCCTTCCTACCATATTTGCCAAAAGAATATCCCTACCATTGTGGTTTCAACCACAGACCTATAAATCCTCAGAGTTCACCTGTTCCTTCCTCCAGCCCTCCCCCTAGTTCCATGGATGGTCCAACCCAACCCCACCCCCCCTGCTCACCTTCATACTCTAGCACCATGGACCCCACTCACATCCCAGCATCACTATCACCCCCATCCACTGCCAAACCACCCTCTGTCACCTTATCATAGGTTCTGCCCAGATTGAGCATCAGCTCAGCACATTCTACTCTCTTTCTGTCTTCTGATAATCTATCTTCCAGATTCTAGCTCTGTGAGCCTGCTCAATAAGCTTAGGTCATATCAGTGAGGTCAGGCAATATTTGTCCTTTAGTGACTAGCTTGCTTCATTTGACGTAAGGTCTTCAAGATTCATCATGTTGTCAAGTGTGTGAATACTTTATTCCTCCTTACAGCTGAGTAATATTCCATTGTATATATATACCACATTTTGTTTATCCATTCATTTGTTGATGAACATTTGGGTTCCTTCCAACTTTTGGCAATAGTGAATAACGTCACTATGAACATTGGTGTGCTTTTATCTGTTCATGTCCCTGCTTTCAATGCTTCTGGGTATATACCCAGCAGTGGGATTGCTGGATCATATGGCATATTTGACTTCCTGAGGGACTGCCAAACCATCCTCCATGATGGCTATACCATTCTACCTTCCCACTAGCAGTGGATGAGGGTTCCCTTTCCTCCACATCTTCTCCAACACTTGTAGTGCTCTGATTTTTTAATAGCTGCCAGTCTAATGGGTGTAAGATGATATCTCATTGTAGTTTTGATTTGCATTTCCCTAATAGCTAGTGATGTTGCCCATCTTATCATGTACTTTTTAGCATTTGTATTTCCTTTTTGGTAAAGTATCTACTGAAATCTCTTGCCCATTTTTAAAATGGGTTGTTGTCTTTTTATTTTTGAAATGTAGTATTTCTTTTTTTATATGCTGGATATTAGGCACTTATCAGATAAGTGATTCCTAAATATTGTCTCCCATTGAGTAGGTTGCCATTTCACTTTCTTGACAAACCCCTCTGAAGCACAAGAGTTTTTAATTTTGAGGAGGTCCCATTTACCTATATTTTCTTTCAAAGTTTGTGAAACCGTTTCCTACGACAAGATCTTGTAGATACTTCCCTACGTTATCTTCTAGGAGCTTAATGGTTTTGGTTCTTATATTTAGGCCTTTGATCCATCTTGAGTTAATTTTTGTATAGGGCATGAGATGGTGATCTTTTCTCATTCTTTTGGATATATATAACCAGTTCTTCCAGCACCATTTGTTGAAGAGGCCATTCTATCTCAATTGAATGGGCTTTGTGGCCTTGTCGCATATCAGTTGACCTTAAATGTAAGGATCTATATCAGAACTCTCAATTTGGTTCCATTGGTCAGTATGTCTATCCTTGTGCTAATACCATGCAGTTTTGCCCACTGTAGCTTTGTAGTATGATTTATAGTCAGGTAGCATGATTCCTCCTATTTCATTTTTCTTTTTCAATATGTTTTTGGCTATTCAGGGCCCCTTGCCCTTCCAAATAAATTTCGTAATTGGCTTTTCCAGTTCAGTGAAAAAATGCTGTTGTAATTTTTATTGGGATTGCATTAAATCTGTAAATCAATTTAGGTAGGACAGACATATTAAAGATGTTTAGTCTTCCAATCCATGAACATGGAAAATTCTTCCATTTATTTAGGTCTTTGATTTCTTTTATCAATGTTGTACAGTTTTCTTTGTACAAGTCCTTTACATTTTTCAGTTAAGTTTATTCCTAGCTATTTGATTCTTTTAGTTGCTATTGTAAATGGAATTTTAAAATTTCCTCCTCAGATTACTCATTATTAGTATACAGAAATGCTACTTATTTTTGCATGTTGATCTTAAATCCTGCCATTTTATTGAACTTGTTTATCAGCTCTAGAAGCTTTGCTGTAGATTTTTGGGGGCGTTTTATGTGTAGTAGGATCATGTCATCTACAAATAGTGATATTTTTACTTCTTCCTTTCCAATTTGGATGCCTTTTATTTCTTTTTCTTGCCTAAGTGCTTGAGCAAATACTTCTAACACAATGATAAATAAGAGCGGTGATGGTGAGCCTCCTTGTCTTGTGCCTTTAGCATTTCACCATTGAGTATGATGTTAGCTGTTAGAGGCTCTCCCTCATTAGGTTTCCAATAATTAACAAGCTGTAACTCAGTTCTCCCTGATATACATTGAGGAAGGACAAGCCCCCCCACCCCCCTTCTCATAACCTACATGCCTAAAATTACAGCACTTCTCCAAAGGTTGAACAAGGAAACCACGTGGAGATGGGAGTAAAGTGAGATAGAGAGCTTCTCACCTCCAGACCAAGGCACCACCAGCCCCTCCAGCACTCCAAGGACACATAACTCCCTAGCTCACTATCTTCTAGCCATACAAGGGAAAAATTTCACCTCTAGGGCTTCCTATGGGCCCGAACCTCACTCGAACCCCGATCCCCTCTCACTGACCATCATTTCCCCGCCTAGAAAAGTACTGTATAAATTCATATTCCCCCTTCTGGGGGCAGGCTGAAGTCTATTCTTCAGACCCCATCCATTGGGAGAGCTTCCCAATAAACTTCCTGCCTGCAATTATCAGTCTCCGTGTCCCAGTGAGTGCTGTTTTTCCTAACATTAGCTGTGGGTTTTTCATATTGTTTTAGTCAGCCAAAAGGGGTGCTGATACAAAGTACCAGAAATCTGTTGGCTTTTATAAAGGGTATTTATTTGGGGTAAAATCTTACAGTTACAAGGCCCTAAAGAATCCAACTCAAGTTTACTTTTCTCACCAAAGTCTGCTGCCACGTCTTGAAGCAATGTAGTGGGCGGTATCTGCAAGGGTTCAGCCTTCCTCTTCCTCTTAAAGCTCCATGGGCCCAGCTTCTTCCCATCTCAGCTGTAGGCTGGAGGGCTAATTTCTTTCTGGGCTCTTCACAAGGTCAGCTGTAGACTATCAGGTTCATCTCTCTTCCCGGAACTGCAGGATCAAAGTTCATTCCTCTTCTGTGTCTGTGGTGCTCTCTCTGTTCCCCTGTGTGTATCTTTTTTTTTTTTTTTTTCCCAAATATTTTTGTTTTAATAAGTAAAAAAAATTCTAAGCATAGAAGCTTCTGGCCAATTGTCACCACGAAGCAGAGCATGAGGCCTGCCCCCTGTACCCACTCACCCACCAGTCAGCCTGGCCTCCTCTGTGGGGGAGCAGCCCTGGTCTGCAGGGCACTGGGCATTCTGGGGTGCCTGGGGTACAGGGCTCTGTCTGGCCCCACTCCAGCAGGGAGGCTGTGCACTACCTGTTTCACACACTGCTTCCAAGTAAGACATCACTTGGAAAAAGGGATCCTTGGCTAAAGGAAAGTTTGCAAACCACTGCAGAAGCAAAAGAGGAGGGTACCCACACAACATGCCTAATTCCTGCCAGAAAACGGGCAGGCGAGGCTGTCAGTAGAAAATGTCTAGGCTGGCCCCTTCCAAATCTTCTTGCCAAAGTTCAGGGCAGCCACTGAGCTGCAGGCCTGAGCTCTGGGGAAGGCTTGCTTCACTGAGCTGGAAGGTAGGGCCCAGTTCCTGGTCCTCAGAGCCAGGGTGCACCTCTGCACTGGGGTCCCAGCAACCCCACTGGGTCTGAAGCTGGAGTCTCTGGCAGACTGGGTGGGACAGGGGGGGTGGGGTTCCCAGCGACAGACAGGACTCTGGAGACACAGAGACACCCTGGCACACAGCAGCCAGCTCCGAGGGCGCGGGGGATGGCGTCCAGGGCGCGGCCGGATTCCTGGGCTCCGGGGATGTCTGCGTCTCGGGACAGGCTTGAGGCGTCGTCCAAAGAGCCGCGTCTGGCGCGCTCCCTCGGGACAGATACCCGGGCGACAGCATCCCAGCGCAGTAAGGGGGTGTCACCCAGGGGTCTGTGTCGGGGACCTGGCTCCCCAGGCGCTCGGGCGCTGCCAGGGCCCCGTGACAGGCGGGCGGGGACCCCCAGCACGCGGCCGCGCTGGCCGCGGGTCCCGAGCCCCGGGCGCGCGCCTCCCCTGTGTGTATCTTATTTTGTGTCTCCTGGAGGGACTGTCTTTATATGGCCCACAAAGGAGGCAGAGACTCAAACTGAGTCATCCTAACGACATGGTCAAATCAAAGCCCTAACCTTGATTTCATAAAGTAAAAGTGAAACCTCTGAATTTAATACAATCAAAGGGGTATCACACCCAGAGGAACAGACCAGTTTACAAATCAACATCTCTTTCTGGAATTCATTAAAACTATCAAACTGCCACACATATATACCCTTTATCATGTTGAGGAAGTTTCCTTCTATTCCTATCTTTCGAAGTGTTTTTATCAAGAAAGGATGCTGTATCTTGTCAAATGCTTTTTCTGCACCAATAGGGATGATAACGTGATTTTTTTTCTTTTGCTTTGTTAACACGGTGTGTTACATTGACTGATTTTCTTATGTTGAGCCAATTTTGCATACCAGTGATAAAACCCACTTGATCATGGTGTATAATTTGTTTGATGTGTTGTTGAATATGATTAGCAAGTATTTTGTTGAGGATTCTAGCATCTAAGTTCATTGGTCTGTAGTTTTCTTATCCTGTGGCATCTTTATGTGGCTTTGTTATTAGGGTGATGTTGGCATCATAGAATGAGTTAGGTAATGTTCCATCCACTTCTACTTTTTGGAAGAGTTTAAGCAGGATTGGTATTCTTTCCAGAATGTTTGGTAGAATTCGCCAATGAAGCTATCTGGTCCTGGGCTTTTCTTGGCTGGGAAGTTTTTGATGACGGATTCAATCTCACCACTTGTGATTGGTCTGTTGAGTTCTATTTCTTTTTTTGTCAATGTAGGTTGCTTGTGTGTCTCTAGAAATTTGTCAATTTCATCTAAGTTATCCATCTTGTTGGCATACAATTTTTTAAAGTATCATCTTATGCTATACTTTATTTTTGTGAGATCAGTGGTGACATCCCTCCTCTCATTTGTTTTATTTTGTTTATTTGCATTTTCTTTGTAAGACTAGCTAAGGGTTTGTCAATTTTATTAATCTTTTCAAAGAACCAACTTTTGGTTTTAAAATTTTCCAGTGTTTTTTTTAAATTCTCAATTTCATTTAGTTCTGCTCTAATCTTTATCTGCTTGCTCTGGAATTAGTTTGTTGTTGTTATTCTTGTTCTTGTTTTTAGGTACCGGGGTCAGGGATTGAACTGGGGGCTTCTCATGTGGGAAGTTGCACTTAACCACTGAGTCACATTGGCTCCCCTGAGTTTTTTTTTTTTTTTTTTTTTTTTTGTTTGTTTGTTTGTTCATTTGTTGTTTTGTGTTTTTCTTTAGGAGGCACTGGAAACAGAACCCAGGGCCTCCCATGGGAGAAGAAGTGCTCAACTGCTTGAGCCACATCTGCTCCCCTGTTCTTTTTCAAGTTCCTCCAGGTGTGCAATTAGGTCTTTGATTTTTAGCTCTTTCTTCTTTTCTACTATATGCATTTATGGCTATAAATTTCCCTCTCAGCACTACTTTAGCTGCATCCCATAGGTTTTGATATGTTGTGTTCTCATTTTCATTCATTTTGAGGTAGTTACTGAGTTCTTTTGCAATTTCCTCCTTGACCTACTGATTAAGAGTATGTTGTTTAACTTTCATATCTTTGTGTCTATTCTGGTTCTCTGCCCCTTATTGATTTCCATCTTCATTTCACTGTGGTCAGAGCATTTAAGTCTTTCTAAATTTGTTGAGACTTGTTCTGTGACCTAGCATGTGGTCTATCCTGGAGAATGATCTATGTGTGACAACATACCAAATCTTATAAGAACCACCTAACACAGTGCTCATCACCCAAGTGTCCATCATGCTCACTCCAGTGACTGCAACGATTACCTCGCTGGATGGGACATATTAGCCAGGTATAAACTCCAGTAGCATGATGGCAAATGGATTACATCAGTCCCCTCCCACTCTCAGAAGGAGCAAGGTACACTTTCACTGCCACACACACTGCCAGGGAATTCTTGTAACCAGGAAGCTACTATTCACTGCCTAGAAAAAGTAAGTACCCTAAATGGGGTGCCAGCCCAAATTAACAGTGATAAAGAAACTCCATTTACTGGTCACCCCACACAGTCTTGGATACTGGAATCAGGATATTGTTTGAACTTTCCATCTGCCTTATAACCCCACTGGTGCAGGTCTTATAGAAAGAATAAATGGCCTTTAAAAGGAACAAATAAAAGGCAATAGAAATAATAATCTGTTGTTGCCTATGTCTCAAACCAAAAAAACTGGGAAAATAAGGTCATTTGGCCATGGTGCTGTCCTGTGCAGCCTCACTGGTTGAGAATCTTAAACCCACAGAAAATAGGAGTCACCCAAAACACCATTATAAGAACACAGTCTATACAAAAATGCCAGTAAAAATCTATTAATAATCCGAGGTCTCCTATTCCTGCTGGGGCTCTATGTGTATCTATGTGGACTCTTCTTATGCATAAACTAGTTTTTTATATCACTGAAGAAAATTCAAAGAATTTAGATGGGGAAAACATATGGTATTAGAAACCTCCTCATAAAACTCCCCTACCTGTTACTTTGTTATCTACTAATGGAAATGCTGCTTGTATACAGTTAAACCAGGACAATCTGCCTCTTCTTGTTCCCCCTACACATCCTGAAGATCAACTTAAACCAAAATGGGAGTTCCAGGAAAATGGCATCAATGTAGGTAGGCACTGCTCAGCTCTTTCACAAAAAATGGCAGAGAAGGGGCAAAAGCCTACCCAAGTGAACTGTTTTGGGAATCCACAGAGCAGGAGGCTGCAGGGCATCATTCAGGAAGAAGAAGGACAAAGAGATAAAGAGCCCAAAGGAAAACCATGAGTTACTCGCCCCTGTGGCTGGAAACGGTGGGTAGGTAAGCCCCACCCTCAAGGCAAGTAGCCTGCATGGACTCCTTGGATCTCACCAGCCAGCTGAGTGGGAGGGAGCATTCCCTTTGAGGAAAAGGGGTCCGGTGAAGGGTGGAGAGTAGTTTCTTTTCTGTGGGTTTGCCACCTGAGCCCCCTTTGAATCTCGGGGAGAATACCAGGCAGCACTGAGGTGGCCACAAGGAGAAGGGAGGGGGATCTGCACAGGCAGGCTGTCACACCCAGCTGCCCTGGGAGAAGGAACTTGGTCAAGGAAGGGGCAGAGACAGGCACCTAACTAGCCCAGCCCCTGAAAACTGTTAGAAGTCCAACTTGCCTAAGGGAAACTGGGGCAGGAAGAGCCAGATAAGCTTTCAAAACCCTGTTTAGTCTATAGAGCTGCAGTAGCACAGTGGGGGAATTCCTGTCTTGCATGAAGAAGGTCTCTGGTTTGAGTCCCAGTACCTCCTAAGAGAAGGGATTCAGGGAGGGATAAGGCACATAGCTAGCACCTTGTGATAGGGAACTTTATAGACTGAGTTTCTATTGTTTTGTTTTATGATTTTTTGGATCTTTTTTTTCCCTTCATTTTATTTGCTAAAACTGGATACATCACCTATGGAGGGCAGGCTGCAGGATGATTAATTGATGAGTACCAGCAGCCTGAGAAGGTCCCTAGTAGCTTAAGAGGGAAGGTTGTTTTTGCTGGGTTGCTTCTTTGTTGTTGTTTTGTTTCCTGATTTTTCTTTTCTCTTTGTTTCCTTTTTTTCCTTTAACTTATTTTTCCAATCTACTTTATTTCTCTTTTTTCCTTCATTTTTCTGTCTTCTGACTTCTGTTGCTTTTTTCATTCCACCACTTCTTGTTTGGTCTTCATTTTTTCTTTTTCTCCTCTCTCCTTATTTTTCCCCTTCTATTCTCTTCTCATCTGTCTGGTCTTTTAATTCACTCTATTTTTTCTCTCTAAATTTTTCTTGTTTTAGTTTTTCTATTCCACCTGTTTTTATTCTTATTCTTATATTTTTTATGATTTTTTCCTCATATTACTTAATTTCTTCTCGAGTGCACATGCATCATTCTCTGGGATAGACCACATGCTAGGCCACAGAACAATTCTCAACGAATTCAGAAAGATTGAAATTATACATTCTCTGACCACAATGGAATGAAGCTGGAAACCAGTAAGGGGCAGAGAAGGCACAAAGATGGGGAAGTTGAATAACACTCTCTTAGATGATCAGTGGGTCAAGGAGGAAATTGCAAAAGAAATCAGTAACTACCTTGAAACAAATGAAAATGACAACAGAACATATCAAAATCTATTGGATGCAGCACAAGCAGTGCTGAGAGGAAAATTCATAGCCATAAATGCCTACATTTAAAAAAAGAAAGAGCTAAAATCAAGATCTAACTGCACACCTGGAGAATTAGAAAAAGAACAACAAACTAACCCCAAATCAAGTAGAAAGAAGGAAATAACAAAGATTAGAGAAGAGTTAAATGAAATTGAAAATAAGAAAGCACTAGAAAAAATAAACAAAACCAAAAGCTGGTACTTTGAAAAGATTAATAAAATTGACAAACCCTTAGCTAGACTAACAAAGAAAAAAAGAGAGAAGATGCAAATACATAAAACAGTTAACGTGAAAGGGGATGTCACCACTGACCCCACTGAAATAAAGAACATGATAAGAGGATGTGGGAACCCTCTGATCTTTACATCTAAGAAATAGCTTGGAGGCCTGTTTCTCTGCCCACACAGAGAATGCACCACTATCAGTCCCTGCTTATCTTACCTCCCTTATCCCCCACCCTATCTCCTACGTATATAACTAAATGTTTCTGTAATCTTGCTTCCACATTATCAGCCTAGAATTCTTATGATGTGATTTAAGACTCCAGATACCCGCCTGCTCCCCTACACATTCACCCTCACCTTGACTGTGAAAAAACCCTGAATAAAAAGCATGCTGGGGATCAGTTCAAGAGAATAGCTTCTTCAGCTGCTCTCCCCCTGACCTCTCTCAACCTCCACATTCAGAGTAATTTCCTTGCACTGTTGCAGGCTCTGCTGGACATACCCCCCCCCCAAGACTTTGCGGATGGATTCTTGCAAGGGGATGCTTTGAAAAATCGTATGCTAACAAGATGGATAATTTAGAGGAAATGGACAAATTCCTAGAAACACACAAGCAGCCTACATTGATGAAAGAAGTAATTGATGAACTCAACAGACCAATCACAAGTAATGAGATTGAATTAGTCATCAAAATTCTTCCAAATAAGAAGAACCCAGGACCAGATGGCTTCATTGGTGAATTCTACCAAACATTCCAGAAAGAACTAACACCAATCCTGCTTAAATTCTTCCAAAAAATAGAAGTGGAGGGAACATTGTCTAACTCATTCTATTATGTCAACATAACCCTAATCCCAAAGCCAAACAAAGACACCACAAAAAAGGAAAATTATAGACCAATCGCTCTAATGAACCTAGATGCTAAAATCCTCAACAAAATACTTGCTAATCATATTGAACAACACATCAAACAAATTATAAACCATGGCCAAGTGGGTTTCATCCCTGGTATGCAAGGGTGGTTCAACATAAGAAATATAATACACCACACAAATAGATCAAAAGAAAGAGATCACATGATCATTTCTATAGATGCAGAAAAAGCATTTGACAAAATACAGCACCCTTTCTTGATAAAAACACTTCAAAAGATAGGAATAGAAGGAAACCTTCTCTACATGATAAAGGTTATATATGAAAAGCCCACAGCTAACATCATATTCAATGGTGAACTCCTAAAAGCTTTCTTCCTAAGATCTGGAAGAACACAAAGATGCCCACTTTAACTGCTCTTATTTTACATTGTGTTAGAAGTACCTGCTCAAGGACGTAGGCAAGAAAACAATATAAAAGACATACAAATTGGAAAGGAAGAAGTAAAAATTTCACTATTTGCAGATGACATGATCCTATACATAGAAAGTTCTGAGATATATTATAAATAAATTCAGTAAAGTGGCAGGTAATAAGATCAATATGAAAAATCTTTAGCATTTCTGTACACCAATAATGAGCAATCTAAGGAGGAAATGAAGAAAAACATTCAATTTACAATAGCAACTAAAAGAATCAAATACCTAGGAATAAATTTATCTAAAGATGTAAACGACTTGTATGCAGAAAACTATACAACACTGTTAAAGGAAATCAAAGAAGACCTAAATAAATGGAAGAATATTCCCTGTTCATGGATAGTAAATCATTTACAGATTTAATGCAAACCTAATCAAAATTACCAGAGCATTTTTCACTGAATTGGAAAAGCTAACTATGAAATTTATTTGGAAGGGAAAGGGGCCCTGAATAGCCAAAGACATATTGAAAAGGAAAAATGAAATCAGATGAATCACACTACCTGACTTTAAAACATACTACAAAGCTACAGTGGTCAAAACTGCAAGCTATTAGCACAAGGATAGACATACTGACCAACAGAACCAAAATGAGAGTTCTGATATAGATCCTCACATATACAGTCAACTGATATTTGACCAGGCCACCAAGCCCATTCACCTGGGAGACGATGGCCTCTTCATGAAATAATGCTTGGAGAACTGGATATCCATATCCAAAAGAATGAGAGAGGAACACTTTATACAAAAATTAACTCAAGATGGATCAAAGATCTAAATATAAGAGCCAAGACCATAAAGATCTTGGAAGATAATGTAGGGAAGTATTTACACAATCTTGTATTAGGGAATGTTTTTATGAACTTTACAACCAAAACACAAGCAATGAAAGAAAAAATAGATAAATGGAACCTCCTCAAAATTAAAAACTTTTGCACCTCAAAGGAGTTTGTCAAGAAAGTGAAAAAGCAGCCTACTTAATGGGAGAAAATATTTGGTAACAATATATCTGATAGGGGCACAATATCCAGCATATATAAAGAAATCCTACACCTGAAAAAAAAAAAAAAAAAAAAAAAAAGACAAAAAACCCATTTAAAAAATGGGCAAGTGATTAGAATAGACAGTTCTCCAAAGAAGAAATACAAAAGGCTAAAAAGCACATGAAAAGATGCTTGCTCAACATCACTTGCTATTAGGGACATGCAAACCAAAACTACAATGAGATATTATCTTACATTGGCAGCTATTAAAAAAACAGAGGACTAAAATTTTGGAGAGGATGTGGCAGAATGGGAATCCTTATCCACTGCTGGTGGGAATGTAGAGAGGTGCAGCCATATTGGAGGACAGTTTGATAGTTCCTCAGGAAGCTAACTATAGAACTGCCATATGATCCAGCAATCCCACCACTGGGTATATACCCAGAAGCATTGAAAGCAGGGACCTCAACTGATATATGCACACCAATGTTCATAGCAGCATTATTCACCATAGCCAAAAGTTGGAAACAACCCAAATGTTCATCAACAGATGAAGGGATAAACAAATTGTGGTATATACATACAATGGAATATTACTCAGCTGTGAGAAGGAATGCAGTATTAACACATGGGATAACATGGATGAGTCCTGAAAACCTTATGTTGAATGAAGCAAGCCAGGTACTGAAGGACAAACATTACATGACCTCACTGATATGAATTAAGCAAATTGAACAGACTCACAGAGCTAGAGTCTGGAAGATAGGTTTACAGGAGACAGAAAGGGAGAAGGTTGTGAGCCAATGCCCATATGGGCAAAATCTATGATAAGGTGGAAGGGTGTGGTTGTGCAGTGGATGGGCATGACAGTGGTGCAGTGATACTATTGGGTTAGGCGGTGCTGGTTTGTGAGGGTGGGGAGAGTGAGTTGGGCTGTCCATGGAACTGGGGGGAGGGTTGGGGGTGGGAGCAGGTGAACTCTGGGGATTTGCAGGTATGTGGCTGAAACTCCAACTTTGGAAATGTTCTTTTTGCAATATGGCAGGGGAGAGTTATTGGTTTAGGGTGTTGGATGTGGGGGGCATGTAGGACAGGGCCCACCTCCAGCAGGTTTCTAGGGAGTGTGTGAGTGTTCATCTTGTCATAGTGAGTCACATCAGGGGGTGGAGATCCACACAATTATTGGGAAGTTGTTGGACTCCCATCCTGGGAGTCCTGCTATGTTCTCAAATAGAGGGGCAGGAGTCTCTCGAGAGCACAGGCAGTGCCTAATAGCAGAGAACAGGTCAGTATGTCAAGCCCTCAATGTTGTTGCAAGTAACTATGAATCTTGATCTTCAAGGAGTGTATCTTGGTGGTTGCCGTGGATCCCGAGGGGAGAGGAGGGAGGAACAGAATAGATGGAACATGGGACATTTTGGGGGCAATGGAATTGTTCTACATGATCTTGCAATGATGGATACAGGCCATGTTCAATTTCCCCAAAATGTTTAAAAGTGTATGGTTGAAAATGTAAACCATAATGTAAATCTTTGACCATGGTTAGTAGCAATGTTTCAATATTTGTACATCAGTTGTAACAAATGTACCTTCCACCTGTAAAATGTTCTTAAAAGGGGAAAGGGGGAAAGGGGGACGATGTTGGGTATATGGGAATCCCCTATATTCTGTACATGAACTTTCTCTAAACTAAGGCTTCTTTGAAGACAAAATGAAAAAAATAAGATACTGGGGGAACAAACAGAAAAAAAATGTCACTGTACATACAACACAACAGGTCTTACAGTGATGAAAGCCATAATATCCAAAAATTCTTTTAATTTTATATTTTTTATTATTTCAAAATTTTTTTAAAAATTTGTATTTTATTTATTATTTTTGAAACTATTATTTCATTTTCTTATTAATTGTATTTGGTTATTTTGTTGGTTCATTTTTGAAGAAGTTTTGGATCAGAGAAGGGTTATAACTGTGTCAGGGGAGGATCATTGGTGTGGGGTGTCAGTCATGGGGAATGTAAGGGGAAGAGGTTCCCTTGGGGCATACCTATAAGGCATATAAATGTGTTCAAGTGTTCATGGGGCATTGTCACCGTGGGTGGAGATCCACACAATAACTGAAACAATATTGAATTCCCATCCTGAGGCACTCTGCTACATTCACTAATGGGACAGCAAGCACCCCCTGAGTACGGGGGCAGTGACTAGTGAAGGAGGATGGACCATTGACGGGCCCTTGATATTGATGACTGTACTTATGAATCTTTAGTCTTGAAATTGAAACTTAGCCTAGTATTATAGGGTGTCTAAGAGTTACCTCCTGGGAGCCTCCTTGTTGCTCAAATGTGGCCTCTCTGTAAGCCAAACTCAGCATATAAATGCATTACCATCGCCTGGCGTGGGACATGACTCCCGGGGATGAGCCTTCCTGGCTCCAAGGGATTACTACTAAGCACCAACTAGCAATATGACTGGAAAAAGACCTTGACCAAAAGGGAGAAAGGGTAAAGACAAGTGAGTTTATACAGCTAAGAGACTTCAAAGTGAGTTGGGAGGTCATTCCAGAGGTTATGCTTATGCACATCTCAGCAGGATCTCATTGTCTGCCACAGGAAATATTTCTTCAAATAGTGGGGCTCCTGAGGGCTCTGGTGACATCCAGACACTATAAGCAGGGCAGACAGCTCAGGAGTTGGGCACCCTGCCAGAGCACCCAACTTAGGAATTTCTGTTCCCCAGTGTGACAGAGTTGGACTCAGTTGTGGTTTCCCTACACATGGCTCTTTTGCCTCTTCTATTTGAAACTATAGTTAGAACTAAAAGATAGATGTATGTCCAAGAGACTTAAATCATTGGTCTGTCCATGTGCCAGTTGGGCCCTGAATCTCAACAGAGGTGCAACATCTGCTTTCCAGTTCATTGGACTCACCCAGGACAACCAACAAGGAGGTAATGATGGACAACAGCATCCCAAGGAACACAGAGAATCTGCAGCTGCAAGCAAGATAGTCCCATTCATCTGCCCCATGGGATTGAAGCTTCCTCTCAGTTAAAGGTAGAGTGGGCATCACCATCCCACAATCTTCATGACTGGGGAATGAACAATGGAGTAGAGTAGACTTATTATTCTACTATAGACTTACTGTGATTCTAGCAATGGAAGAACTTTTGTCATTGACATGGAGGCATTGGCCACTGGAAGTTCTAAGGGGATGGACAGGGAAAAATAGTTGTAATATAAGGGCATTTTCAGGACTTGGGAATTGTCCAAATGACATTGCAATGATAGATACAGGCCATTATATATCTTGTCATAACTTACAAAATTGTGCGGGAGCGAGTGTAAACTGCAATGTAGACTATAATCCATGCTTAATGTCAATGCTCCAAAATGTGTTCATCAATTGTAACAAATGTACCACATTAAAAATAAACTTTAAAAAAATTACATTAAGTGTATATTTAAAAAAAAAAAAAAAACTTCGCTTGAATGGAAAAAAAACAAACTAAAACCAAAATGGGTTTATTAACCTTCCATTTTTCTCTTAGGTTATAGAGAATCAAGCCCTGGGTTCATCATACTAGAGCAAAACCTTACTGTTGACATATCTGGTAAATAAAAAAGGTCCTGAACCAGAGACCACACCTGAGCGTGAAGCGAAATATGAAGTGAAGCTGGTTGGGAACCTGCGTTTCCTATTCAGAAAGAAAAAAATTCCATTTACTAATTCTGTTCTTTCTCTTACAGGACCTACCAACAATAACTAGCCTTGAGGGAAAACACCGATCATCCCTCACACCTGATTTGCAAATCATCCACAACCTCTACAATAGAACCAAGTGTTGGTCCTGTGTAAATCTGCACAATCAATAGCAGGTCATGCCTGGACCAGCCGTACTGTGGAATGCTTCATTTCATCTGCACCTTCAACGCAGTGGTCAGAAGAGCCTACTTAACAAAACTCAACAAGCTTTTGTAAAAACAAACCGCAAATCACGTAACACCGCAAATGGTCAAAGAAAGCGATCCCATTAATCCCTTCGTTTCCCTTCTTCGGGATCCCAGGCTCGGCTGGAAATGCAGGTGCGTCCTTAGACGCAGCCACCAATCTCTCAGAGAAGGGCGAGCGCTGAGGGCCTGAAGGACAAAGCCAGGAGCCTCCTAACACAGGGGAACGACTTCTCCCTCAGGACCCAGCCAGCTTCACCCAGGGGCTGCTCCCCGTCCTTGATTATTTCCTTAAGTCTCTTGGCAATTGCACCCATACTCATCTCAAGCATGCAACACTTCATCCAAAAGAAATTGCAAACTCTATCAAACTGACTTTTCCTCCTCAGACCACCCTCTTACTATAGTTTCCTAAGAGATCAACACCCAGAGTGTCAGCAGGAAGTAGTTACAGAAGATCTGAGCTCTCATCCCTTTCCCGTGCAATAAGACTATCCGCAAAAACTAGAAGGAAGGAATTGACAAATGTAGGATGACTGAATACCTGAAAGTAACTCCTTTCTCTCCCTTTTGCTAGGATACAAAGGAAAGAATTATATGTAAATTAGAAGGTAATGAGATGCAAGCGCCCTTTGGTGCTAGATTCCATTTTTTTGTGGTCAAGATCATCCTGCTGAAGCAATGAAGTATGAAAACCGGCTTCAACCAGTTGGTGGGACCTGTGCAGAAGCCCCTTGCTGTCCTCACTTCAACTTGCTTAATTAACATAGTAAATTCCCACCCACGGTTGGAATTTTCCACCCCTTTTTTGATCATGCAATGTATGTGCAAGCATGATTTGCTGAACATACTAATCATAAAATTATATAACCAGCTATGTGTGTTCATCGATATGCATAAAAACTAATGCATAATCAGAGCAAACTCTAAGTGGTAACTTAGGTATTTAAGCAAGAGTAAAACTGCAGCACATGGAGTCGGGTCTGAGTTGCTTTAGACTGACCTTGGCTCCTACCTCTGCAGACATAATAAATGTAATTTCTGCCTAACTCTCATGTTAAAGTTTTTTTCTCTACATCTCTGGTTATCCCCACAGGCCCAGCTTTGGGGCCTAACACTTAGAGGACTAGTTATAGTTATAAATACCTATATTAATAAAAAACATAAAATCAATAACCTAACCTTCCAACCTTCTTTTGGACAAAGAACTTCAAACTATACCTAAAATAAGCAGAAGGAAGGCAGCAATAAAAATTAGAGCTGAAGTCAATGAAATAGAGAACAGAGAAACAAGAAAGAAAATCAATGGAATAAAAGATTGTCTCTCTGAAAAAATCTACACAATTGACAAAATTTTACCTAGGTCAAGAAAAAAAACAAAAAGAAGATTCAAATTACTAGAATCAGAAAGAAAACTGGAGACATTACTACTGACCTAACAGATATAAAATGTATTATAAAGATATATATGAAAAATTTCATATCAAAAAAATTAAAAGCTTAGACGATATTTTAAATTCCTAGGCTTGCCATAAACTACCACAAACTGTGTGGATTAAACCACAGAAATTTGTTCTCTCACATCTCTGGAAGCTAGAAGTCTGAAATCAAGGAGCTGTCAGGGCCAGGCTCCATCTGAGCCCCTAGAGGTGGATTTTATCTTGCCTCTTCCAGCTTCTGGTAGCTCAAGACATTGCTCTATTGAAGAATAACTCCAATAGATCCCATTGGTCTATATGTCTGTCCTCATGCTAGTACCACACTATTTTTTAAAAATATATTTTTAAACAATGTATTGAAGTATATCATTCATACATGAACATACATAAACTGTAAGTGTTCAGTAAACATCGTGAACACACAAAACAAACATGCATAATATCATACAGGGCTCCCACACATCACCCCTCCCCCCGCAAACACCCTGCATTGTTGCGAAACATTTGTTAACAAATCATGAAAGAGCATCGTCAAAGTATTACTACTAACTATAGTCCGTAACTTCCTCACCTATACATTTTTTTTTTAAGGATTTATTTATTTATTTATTTATTTATTTACTTTTACCCATTTTCACAAGCCCCCCCTCGGTTTTTGCTGTTTCTGTGTCCACTCACTAGGCAAATCTCAGTGTCTGTTTCCTGCCCTCTCTTCTCATCTTTCTCCTCCTGTCTTCACTGGGATTCGATTTTTGTTGGAATCTCCGATGTGGGAGAGAGGCATCCTACCGCCTGTGCCACCTTAGTTCCTGGTTTTTTGGTGCGTCTTGTCTTGGGTCTCTCCTATGTCACTCTCCTGCTATGTCATCACCTTGCTGCATGGCTCATGGGGCCTGACGGCTCACCTGCTCGCGGAGACTGGTGGCATACCTGCAGACAGGGCCCGGTGGCCCATGCACCTTCTATATTTTTCTTTTTTTATTTTTACTGGGAGGTCCTGGGGATCAAACCCAGGGCCCTCCACATGGGAGACCGACGCCCAACCACCCGAGCCTCATCCGTCCCCCTGTTATGTCTCTTCAGGTTGACCAAAGATACCCAGAGTTAACAGTCTTTTCCCATACAGGATGGTCAGATAATAAATCAGGCTTAGTTTATCACCAGCATTCTAAAAACCAGACCTAGGGAGAAAAACTAGGTCTGGGGACACATGCATGGTTTTTAATATAGCGAATGTTTAGCCTGCCCTGATCATCACAGAATCAGGACAGCGAGAATATTTGGATCACACTGTTTTTATTACTGTAGCTTTGTAGAAAGTTTTAAAATCAGGAAGTGTGAGTCTTTCAACATAGTGAATTCATATAATAGGGACTTTTCACACTTTCATGCTGCTTCAGCATCTTCAAGGTCCTTAGTCACATAAGGGGCTTTTGCATTGTCATGATGCCCCTGCATTTTAGACGCTATTGTCTGGTCCCTCAGTGACCATCTCTAACCCCTGCTTATACAAGATAAACAGAGATTTCCTCTCCTCCCTGCATCCTATCTCAGCTTGCTCCCTCCCAAAGTCAAACACAGACCCTCAGCACTCACTCTTGCTTGACTGATGCCATCCCTGGAACACTAGAGTGGTAGAGCCCCAGGTCCTCTGTGACCTTGGCGCCCTGCCTGCTTGGCTGAGCCGACACTCCTGACCTGTTCCCCCACGTGACGTGTGAGGTCTGCTGCTCCTCACTAAGCAACATTTCTCTCATACATCCTTGGGGTCACGCAGACTTGCATGCCTAGCTACCTATATAAAGAGCCTTACAGTGCACCCAAGTTTGTTCTCCCTTTTCATGAATGTTTTGGCTATTCAGGACCTTTTGGGATTTTATATGAATTTGAGGACCAGCTTTTCCATTTCTACCAAAAAAATAGCCATTGGACTATTGACAGGGATTGCATTCTATCTACGGATCTACAGAGGGAAGCACTACCCTCTGTCTTAGTTGGCCAGGGCTGCTATGACAAATATCACACACTGATTGGCTGAAGCAATAGGAACTTATCGTCTAATGGTCTTGGAGGATACAAATCCAAAATCAAGACATCAGCAATGCCATGTTATTTCCAAATTCTGCTGTGTTCCGGGGACAGCTTACCAGCTGTCCTCCATCACATAAAGTCTCTCTGACTTCTGCTTCCAGCTTTTTCTGACTCCTCTGACTGGGTTCAAATTTCTTCCCTTTATACAGTCTCCAGTCACCCTGATGCAATTTGGCCTCATCTAAAGAGAACCTTTGAAGACCTGTTCACAAATGAGTCTGCACATTAACTGATGACGACATCTTCAAAGGCCCTGTAAGCAAATGGGTCCACATTCACAGGAACACAGATTAAGACTTAAGCATGTCTTTTCAGGGAACATGAGTCAGTCCCAACAGTCCCTTGGACTCCCAAAAGACATGTTGTTCCCATATGCAAAAATATACTCATCCACCTGAATATCCAAAAGCCTTAAGCCACTTCAGTAACAACTGTAAGTCAAGGGCTCTGAGGCCACAGACTTTCTGGGGGCCTGTATGAGTCAGCCAAAGGAGGGCTGATGCAAAGTACCAGAAATCTGCTGTGTTTGATAAAGGGTATTTATCTGGGGTGGAAGCTTACAGCTACCAGACCATAAAGCATAAGTTACTTCCCTCACCAAAGTCTGTTGCCACGTGTTGGAGCAAGACAGCTGCCGGCGTCTGCCAGGGTTCAGGCTTCCTCTTCCTCTTAAGGCTCCATGGTTCCAGCTTCTTCCCTCTCTTCCTGGGGCCTCTGCCATGTCTATGGATCCTTCTCTCTTTCCTCACGTATCTGCTTCTCTGTGTGTTTACTTCCCAGGGCTCCAATTTCAAAACTCCAGCATCAAAAACTCCACTGTCTGCTCTGCCATGTGGTTTTCTCTGTGAGTGCCTGCCCAAAAAGGGGGTGGGGACCAAACAGCCCACTGACAGGGGCCAATCAAAGCCTTAATCATAATTTAACCAAGCAAGAGTGAGATCTCTGAATCTAATACAATCTAATGTACCCAGACAAACAGACCGATTTACAAACATAATCCAATATCTATTTTTGGAATTCATAAATAATACCAAACCTCTCCAGGGGCCTTGGGCAGGGAGTGACCCTCTGACCTGCCCCCAACTTCCCAGCTGAAATTGGGGACAGCGACAGCGATGCAAACCGTGGGATGCTGCAGGCTTTGGCAAGACCACAGTGGAGGCCAAGCCAAGCCCCCCCGCCAAAAGATCCACACCCAGCTGGGCCCTGCTGGAGAGACTTCAGAGACCACTACAGCACCCACCCCACAAACAGATTCTGACCGGCCCCATGACCCCGAGCGATGAATCTGAGTCCCTGAGAGCAAAACGAGATGCAAGCTCTGGCCACAAGCCATCCCCTACCCCAGGCCCCGGCATGGGGCAGTGCTGGGCAAGGCCACCACTGCTCCCTACCCTCTGCTGCAGCAGGGCTCCCAGCCCGTAGCCCCCATGTCTCCCTATGCTGACCTGCTCCGCTGGCCCCTCTGTTGCAGCCCCCTCATGTTAGGCATTGCTCTCAGGGGACCGCACCCCTTCACCGGGAGGGACCCTTGTCGGTCCTGTCCCAACTTCCTGCACCCAGCATGAGGCCTGGGGAGGAATAGTAGGGGAAACATTTGGGTTCATTAAATTGCTGCCAAGCCTCCCCAACTTCCTGCTCTGGGCCATGTGGAGAAGGATGAAAAGCCAAGGCCATCTTTGATGTGTTGATAAGATAAGGGTCCTATCTAGCATGCATTCCTCCTGTGCAATTGGGCAGAAGGGAGAGGCTCCCCCCCCCAGTGGGCCCCCAGCCTGACCCTCACCTGCAGCCCCCCAGATGGCCTTTGCCAATATGGGCAGGGGGTGCCCATCCATCTCCCCATATTCACCTCTGGCTGCAGCACCCCCTCCCCTTAGGCCCAACCTCGGCTTCCGTGGCAGATCCAAGGACACATTCTCCCATGACGACAACAAGGACTGCCAGCCCTGCCCCTGAAGAGCAGATAAAAGGATTTGGGCTGCAACGGGCGGAAGGAGCATGGGAATGGCACTTAGGACAAAGACAGGCATGTGGGCGGCAGGGCGCTGGCTGCTAGGGCATGGGGCCCGGGGGCTGGGGACCACAGCTGCCCCGGCCACCCCGGCAGTGCTGCCCTTTGAAGCCATACCCAAGTGTCCTGGCAACAAGTGGCTGAGGGTACTGCGGATCTGGAAGGAGCAGGGCCATGAGGACCTTCACCTGGAGATGCAGCAGAAATTCCAGGAGCTGGGGCCCATCTTCAGGTAAGGTCCCAGAGAGAACACCCAGAGGGAGGGTTCAGCCTGCATCTTCTGCTGCACTGATTGCTGAGACCCTTGCCGGGCACACACACCCCTTCCATCCCACTGGGCCCCTGCGATCCGCAACCTTAGAAAGCCAGGGTGGGATCACGGTGGGTTGTGGCCTGAGGTTTTGACTAGGGAGGATGGCTTTTTCGCTGAGGGGGGAGCAGCCGCTGCTCACTGCAGGGAGGAAAGGATTCAGAAGCACTAAATCTGGAGAGTTTTCAGTTAGACGCCAAGAAGAACTTCCTGGGGATCAAGTCGTCATCCCAGGACCGGGAAAGGTCAAGTAGGAGACAGTCTGGATGGTGCAGAGCACAGGGGAGGGAACGGCCGTCCCAGCTGCGCTTGGCCTTCTGTCTCTCAGGTATGACATGGGCACCACACAGGTAGTGAACGTGATGTCGCCGGAGGACGCCGAGAAGCTGCAGCAGGTGGAGAGCCGGCACCCCCGCCGCCTGCAAGTGGAGCCCTGGGTGGCCTACCGAGAGCTCCATGGGCACAGACTGGGCGTGTTCCTGCTGTGAGGAGAACAGGGAGGGCGGTGGGCAGGGAGGGCGGTGGGCAGCCCAGCACGAGGACCGCAAAGGCCATGGCCACGCGTCCTGGGTCCTCTCGGCGAGCATGACGCGGCGCAGGCGGAGACGGCCAAGCACCGGATGGTGCCCAGCCCACACCCACGCCGGGAAGTCGGCCATGAGGCTGGGGGGCGCAAAGCGGGGGCCAAGGTGGGGGGGCGAGGACGGAAAGGCAGGCAGCCTCACCTAGCGCCCCGGCCCGCCTCGCCAGCTCTGGGGCCTGTGCCTGCAGGGGGCTGGCTCCCACGACCTGCTGCCCTCCCTGCAGGAACGGGCCGGAATGGCGCCACAACCGGTTGCGGCTGAACCCAGAAGTTTTGTCGCTAAAGGGCACCCAGAAGTACATCCCCATGGTAGACATGGTGGCCAGAGAGTTCTCGAAGATCCTGAAGAAGAAGGTGCTGCGGAACGCGCGGGGGAGTCTGACCCTGGACGTGCAGCCCAGCATCTTCCACTACGCCACAGAAGGTGCGGGGCCTGCGGGAGGGCGCGGCACTGAGCCGGGAGGAGCCGGGCGGCCCGCGGGGGGCCCTGGGGCCTGCCCACGCCCATCGAGGCGCCCTCCCGCACGCAGCCAGCAGCTTCGCCCTGTACGGAGAAAGGCTGGGCCTCCTCGACAGCAGCCCCAAGCCCGCCAGCCTGGACTTCCTGCGCGCACTGGGGGTCATGCTGAAATCCACGCCGCCGCTCCTGTTCCTGCCCAGGGGACTGTCGCGTTGGACCAGCGCCAAGGTGTGGGAGGAGCACTTTGGGGCCTGGGACTGCATCTTCCAGTTCGGTGAGGTCCAGGGCTCCGCGCAGGGCTGGCCCCATCCTCGCCCGCGCCGCGCACGCGCACGCCTTGGACACCCGCTTCCTCCTCCTCGCCTCCGTCAGCCCTGGGCGGAGCTGAGACCCGAGGCTGCGGGGGGGTGTGGCTTCCCACGGAAGCGACGGAGCTCGCGCGGGACGAGGCTGGGGGAGGCTGGGCCGGCTGCTCGGGGGCGCTCGGGGGAGTGGGGAGGACGAAGAAGCGGCGGCACCTTCCCAGCAGCACGGCCTGGGGCTCTGGCGCTCGCTCCCCACAGCCAGCGACTGCATCCAGAACATCTACCAGGAGCTGGCGCTCGGCCGCCCACGGCACTACAGCGGCATCTTGGCGGAGCTGCTGCTTCATGCAGACCTGTCCCTAGATGCCATCAAGGCCAACGCCACGGAGCTCACTGCAGGGAGCGTGGAGACGGTCAGGCCACCCCCACCCACCTCCCCAGCCACCCAGCCTGCACCTTCAGCCCTGCCGCCCAGGCAGGACCCTGCGGTGCCGAAGAGCACCTCCGCCCCCAGTCTTCCCGTTCAGCCTTAGGCCTGGACTCCTCAAGAGATGGACGCTTTGCAGGGACGGCCCTTGGCGCTGAGCTGGGCAGGAGGAGAAAGGCCTGCAGTGGGGGAGCAAAGTTAGAGGCAGAGGGCGGAGTGGAGCAGGCCTGAGGCCTCAGCAGTGCAGCCCCCACCCAGAATGTCAGACCGGGAAGGGGGTGGGGGGTGGGATGCAGCTGGAGGGCCCCGTGGGAGTCCCCTCTTGGATGACAAGTTCACTTTGGCTTTGATAAAAGCCCACTGGAGGGAGTGGGGCTTGGGCAGCAGAGCTGCAGAAGGCTCCAGTGCAGGGCTGCGGTGGTGGCTTGCGGGCAGGGGCAGGGAGAGCTGAAGATGATGCCCAGAGGGCTCAGGGTCCTGGCCCCAGGCTGCCTCCAGGCTGAGCCTTCCTGCTGCAGCATCCACAGGGGGCTCCGACAGAGGAGGCTGCGGTGGTCCAGCCTCAGTGTCGGTCAAGGAATGAGTGAGGTGGGCCTTGGAACCGGGAGTTCTGGGGTCAGGGCCTGTCCGTCCCCTCCCCCCAGAATGGCTCCTCCCGGGATGCAGGGGCCCCCACCCCACCCCACTGAGCCCTCTGGCCTGAGCAGAGGTCTCAGCCTGCACACGTGGCCCCTGCAGACCACCTACCCCTTGCTGATGACCCTGTATGAGCTGGCACGGAACCCCCAAGTGCAGCAGGCCCTGCGCCAGGAAAGCCTGGCTGCCGGGGCCGCGATCACTGAAAATCCCCAGCGGCTCTCCACGGAGCTGCCCCTGCTGCGGGCGGCCCTCAAAGAGACCTTGAGGTAGGCACTGCGACCTCACCGGCTGCCTCGGAGCCTGTGGGCAGGACACAGGATGCAGCAGCAGCCTTGTCCCGGCGGGCAGCTCCTGGTCCCAACCCCGTCCGCCGCCCTTAAGAGTGGGGCCCTGCAGCCTCTGGGACTCCACTCTAACGTGGGGCGCCAATCTTGGCCGCGTCCTCCTAGGCGCTGGTGGGGCCCCCCAGGTTGGCGGGCCGCACGGCTGAGTGCGGCACCTGCAAGGAAGCACTTGATCTGGGCTTTCCGCGGGGGGGGGGGGGGGGGGGGGGCCACTGGGGAAAGCGGGAGGCCCTGCGGCCGGGGCTTCCGGGCTGGGCAGGCTTCTGAGGGGGCTGGATGGGCTGGTCACAGCTGAGGTCCGCGTCGGCTGCCCCCTCCCCCAGGCTGTACCCCGTGGGTCCCACTGTGGAGCGACACGTGACCTCAGACTTGGTGCTGCAGAACTACCACATCCCGGCCGGGGTGAGTGAGGGGTCCACAGCCCCTCAAGGCAGAGACCCTCCCGCCCCCATGTTCTTGGACAGGCTGAGCGTCCCTCCACCCCTGTCCGCAGACCTTCGTCCAGGTGTTCTTGTACTCCTTGGGCCGCAACCCTGCGGTGTTCCCGAGGCCCGAGCGCTACGACCCCCAGCGCTGGCTGGACCGGGGGGGCTCCGGGACGCACTTCCGGCACCTGGCCTTTGGCTTTGGCGTGCGCCAGTGCCTGGGACGGCGCCTGGCCGAAGTCCAGATGCTGCTGTTCCTGCACCATGTGAGCGGGCCGGGTTGTGGGGAGGGGGCCTGGGCGGAGCTCGGCGAATGGGCACCAGGTGCTCCTGCCCCCGCACCTCCCTAGCCGGCCAGGCCGTGGCGGGTGCGGGGTCTGTGGGGTGGTGTCGGCGGGTGCAAGCTGAGAGCGCCTCTCTCCAAGGTGCTGAAAAACTTCCTGGTGGAGACGCTGAGCCAAGAGGACATAAAGATGGTCTACCGCTTCATTCTCATGCCTGACGCCAGCCCCTTGCTCACCTTCCGGGCCAGCGACTAGCCGCACCTCCGAATTCAGCGGCCCCGCCCCGCCGCCAGCCCCCTTCCCACGTGTCACCGCAGGCACCCCTCTTTTCCCCAGGGCTCGTTGCTCCCCGAGCCCCAATGGCTGCCAGCCAGACCCCGCGGAGGCAGGGCTTGCCAGCCTATACGGTGAGGCCAGGGAGGGGCTGCGCTGGAGGAGCGCCTAGATTCTTGTCCAGCAAGGGGTACCTCTGTGTGTGCCTCAGCCCCCCATGGCCTTAGGCACCAGCGCCAGGATCCTCACGTGACCACCCAAAGCCCTCAGATGCAGCCCCCAGCTTACCTGTCTGATCCCATAGCCTTCTGTTACTCCTTCCCGTTCCCCGTACAAAACCAAAAAACTTGGGGGTCCCCTGTCCTGCTTCCTTGCTATGACACGGGCTATTCTCTGCCTGTTCACCCCTTGACCTTCAGAGCTGGGCTGGTGTCACCTGTTCACCTGTCTGTCCTGCTCAGCTGCTGTGGGACACACCCCTGTGATTGTGGCCAAAAGCCCCCTGTGTGGGCCTGGGAAAGAGGGGTCATCAGTGGGTGTTTTCAGGAAGAATAGCAGCAGCTGAGGCAGCAGAGGTGGGTGCTGAGCTGACAGACAGCTGCAGTTTTGACACCTCACCTTGCTCCCTCGTTCCTCTGGCCGTGTATGTCCAGGGGTGAGCGCTGTGAACAGGCCAGGCACGCCTCCAGCCGTCATGGGCCACTAAGCCAAACCTGCCCACTGCTCACTGCACAGTGCTCCAGTGTGGAGAGGGTGGGTATATGGTGGTGAGCGCACCTCTGGCCAGACCTTCTTTGTCCTGAGAATTATCACTGGGACGCAGACACAGAAACCAGAATAATGGCTGCTGAAGAGTGGAGGATTTATTTTGCACCCCACCCCCTCCAAGGAAAGCCTTCATGTGCAGCCCAGGCAGGAAGATGGACCCACGATGCACTCTGGGACCCAGGCGTCACCTTGGGGTCCCAGGTTTGCTGCCCCTCCCTGGGCAATGCAGGGCTGTGCCAGCTGCAAAAGGCAGTGGGGCGATTCTTCCACTCAAAAATCTTCCTGGAACCCCATCCAGCAACATTGATTTCACTGGTTAAAACGGGGTCACATGGATCCTTGAAGGAGGCTGGGAAATATCTTTTGCTTTAAATTTCATTTTTAAATAATTATGGAGTCACAGAAACTTGCAAAGATATTTACAGATCGGTATCTTGCAACATTCATCCAGTCTTCCCACAGGTGTACATCTCACAAAACTATATTACACTGTAAAACTAGGAAATTGACATCATTAAAACCCACAGTTTATTCAGATTGCACCAGTTACACTCGTGTGTGAGCAGTTTGGGGCAATTGTTACATGTGTAGGTTTGTAATCACAACCCGTTCAGAGGCAGAATTGTCCCGTCACAACAAGGCTCCCTCATTCTCCTGCTTTACACTCAAACCCACCCCCTCTGCCCCTCCATTCCTAACCCAGAGCAGCCATTAATCTGTTCTCCATGTCGATAAACATGTTATTTCACAAATGTTATATAAATGGAAACATAATATACATCATGTTTCAATTGCCTTTTTTCACTCAGTTTATTTTCCTCGGTGTTCATCCAAGTTGTTGCTTATGTCAATATTTCCTTCCTTTCTTCTCTGACCAGTATTCCATGTTCCAGAGGCAACACAGTTGGTATAACAATTCACCCATTAAAGGACAACCGGGTAGGCTGCGGTTTAGGATTATAACAAATAGACTGCTGTGAACATTCAGGCACAAAGTTTTGTGTGAAAATTTTCATATCTTTAGGATAAATGCCCAAGAGTGCAATTGCTGGGTCATCTGGTAAGTCCCATTTTAATATTAAAAGAAATGGCCTAATTATTTTCCAAAGTGGCGGTACCATTTTATATTCCCACCGGCAATGTCTGAGCTGCCCTGGTTCCCTGCGTCCTTGCCTGCGTTTGGTTTTATGACCGGTTTTTATTTTAGCCATTCTCAGAGGTGTGTAGTTGTGTCTTGAGGTGGATTTCATTTGCATTTCCCTAATGGCTAGTGATGTTGGCCATCTTTCATTTGCTAATTGCATCTGTAGGACCTTCTAGGTGAAATGTTTGTCCATCTCTTTCCCCCATTTTCTAATTTGATTGCTTGCTTATTATTCTCCATGAAAGACTCCATTAAAAGGTGGTTTTCAGAGCTCATTACATATTCTAGATGCATGTCCTTTGTCAGATATGTGCTTTGCAAATATTTCCTCCCCATCTGTTATTTGTATTTTCATCCTTTTAATGGAGTCTTTCATGGAGAAAATGTTTTTAACAACGAAAAGATCTATTTACTCTTCTTTTAAAAAATGATCTTGCTTTGGGTGTCATGTCTACACCATCTTTGCTTATTGCTAGATCCCAGTGATTTTCCTGTGTCTTTTCCCCCAAAAGTTTTCTAGTTATACATGGAAGTGTCTGGTCCTTTTCTGTGTTAATTTCTGTATCAGGTGGGAGGTTTAGGTTGAGGCTCCATTTTTTGTTTTGTTTTTTTTTTTTAATTTGCCTTTGGAAGTCTAATCTGCAACATCATTTGAAATACCATCTATCACCACTGAATTGCTTTGCACCTTTTTCTAAAATTAAGTGCATATTTGTGTGGGTCTTTTTAGGGTCTCTCTTCTTATCCATCGACCTAGGTGTCTATCTCTCTACCAGTTCCACAGTGTGTGGATTGTTCTCTCCATATAGTGAGGCTTCACATCAGGAAAAGTAATTCTTCCCACTTTGTGCTTCTCTTTAAAAGTGTCTACTTACCGTACAACCCAGCTTATCCTTCCTACTTGGTTGATTGCTCCTTCCCAACTCCCTTTGCAGTTCCTGCTTAGATTTCTGGAGTTTAAATACTGGATGCTCCTGACACTTTGCTCCTCTCTATATACAAAGTCCTTTGGATATCTCATTCCATCTTCTGACTTTTAAATACCATCTACTTGCCAATGACTCTCCACCCCCAACTTATTTGTAACCCAGACCTCTTTCTTGAACTCAGATTTAATCCATCAATTATCTACTCATAGCTTCATCTGGTCATCCAATAGGCATTTCTAACTTTACTCTTCCCCAGAGTAAACTCTTTCTCTTCCCCTTCCTCAAGTATATTTGTCTTGGAGTCCTTCCTCTTTCAACACAATGTAACTCCATCCTTGCAGTTTCTCATGCAAAAACCACTTATTCCTGACTCATCTCTCACATTCTGTCCACACGTCATCAGGATAGCTTTCAAGTTCTCCTTTCAAAAATATACCAAAATCTGACCACTTATCATCACCACCACTTCTGCCACATGTTCCAGCTACTGTCATCATCTGCCTGGATTATAGCCACAGCCCCCTCACTGGCTGTATGGGTCTTCTTGGACCACAATATCAACGCCTCAGCGTCCAGAGCTATCCTTTTGCAACGTAAGTCAGACGGCTTTGCTCAGAACCTTCCAAATGTCTCCCCATCACATGCTGATCACATTTCCTTCTGCTCTTCCCCTCATTCTTTTAGTTCTGGCTAGTCTTCCTAGCTTCTCCTTGACACATCCCGCAGGTTGCTGTCTTGGAGCCTGTGCACCTGCTGTCCCTTCTACATGGAATGCTTTACCCACAGGTGTGGACAGACTTTGCTTCCTCAACTTGTTCAGCTCCCTGCTCCAGGGAAGCCTCCTCCAGACTCCCTATGAATACTGGTAACACAATTCCCCAGCAACATAATCTTATCCCAATTCCTACTTGTTTTCAACCATTGAATTTGTACTGTCTAGCATGTTATATAGTCTAACTATTTACATTATTTTTTATTCTACCATTCTACTAGGATGTATGCTCAGTGAAGGCAACAATACTTTGTCTGATTTGTTTAGTGCTACATCCTTAGTGCCTAGACCAGGACCTGAGAAATAATCATGCTCAGTAAGAATAAATCTGATCATAAAAATCCTATGGTAATCACAGAGCAAGCATACGCACACGTACAGAAATGAAAATGAGAAGGCTGTCAGACTGTTGCACTGCAGAAGATCAACTGTCCATAAAAGATGGCAGGAATGGAAGAGATGCTGAACAAAACAAATGGCAAAATGGCTTACATCCTGCCTTATCAGGGAATATGTTAATATAAATAGATTAAACTTCCCAATGGATAAGCAGAGAGTGGTAGAATGCATTAAAAAAAAAAGCATGACCCAACTATACCCTGTTATCAAGAGACAAACCTTAGACTGAAATAAGTATAGGATGAAAGTGAAAGTATGGAAAAAATATTCCATGCAAATAGTAATCAACAGAGAGTTGGCATAACTATATTAATATCACTCAATATAGACTTTAAGTCAAAATCAGTAACAATAAACAATGAAGAATATTATATATTAATAGAAAGGTTAAATAACAAAAGACATAAGTATTAATACTGATAATTAGTAAACTGATAAGAAGGCACCAACATATATGAAGCAAACATTGACAGAATTGAAGCAGAAATAGACACTTCTACAGTAATAGCTAGAGGCTTCAGTACTCCACTTTCAACAATGAACATCTAGACAGAGTTCAACAGGGAAACAGAAGACTTGAATAATACTTTAAACCAGCTAGAAAGGACAGATATCGATAGACCATGCTACCCACAACAACAGAATCCATAGTGTTCCCAAGTGCACATACATCACTCTCCTGGACAGACCACGTGTACGTCATTTAAAAAGTCTCAATATATCTTTTAATTTAAAAAAATTTTTTTAAGTTTAGATTACATAAATGTTACATAAAAAATATAGGAGATTCCTTTATGTCCCACCCACTCCCCCTCCCACACTTTCCCACTTTAACAACATCTTTCATTAGTGTGGTACATTTGTTAAAATTGATGAACACATATTAAAACATTGCTACTAACCATGGAATATAGTTTACATTCTGCCCCGTACAATTTTGTAGGTTTTGACAAAATGTATAATGGCCTGTATCTGTCATTGCAATAACATTCAGGACAATTCCAACATCCCAAAAATACAACCCCACCCCACCTCCCATGACACCTATTCTTCCTTTTCCCTCCCCTCAGAACCACTGGTGGCCACTGCCTTTATATCAATGACACAAGTTCTTCCATTGCTAGACTAAGTTTATAAAAGGGGCATTGTCACAAGGGGTGGAGACTCACACAATAACCGAGATAATACTGAATCCCCATCCTGGAGAGTTCTGCCACATTCCCTAATTGAGCATCAACAGTCCCTCAAGTGCAGGGGCAAGGACTGGCGAAGGAGGACGGTCCACTGATGGGCCCTTGATATTGACGATTATGTTTGTGAGCCTTTGTTCTTGAAATTGAAACTTAGCTTAGTGTTGTGGGGTGCCTAAGAGTTGCCTACTGAGAGCCTCCTTGTTGCTCAAATGTGGCCTCTCTCTCTAGGCCAAACTCAGCATATAAATGCATTACCTTCCCCCCCCCAGTGTCAGACATGACTCCCGGGGATGAGCCTCCCTGACACTGAGGGATTACTACCAAGCACCAACTAGCAATGCAACTGGAAAAAGACCTCCAATAAAAGGGGGAAAAGGTAAAGACAAATGAGTTTATATGGCTAAGAGACTTCAGAGTGAGTCGGGAGGTCATCCCAGAGGTAATGCTTATGCACATCTCAGCAGGATTTCATAGACTGCCAAAGTGGATACTACCCCAAATAGTGGGCTCCTGAGGGCTCTGGAGACACCCAGGTCCTATGGTCAGGGCAGATAGCTCTGGAGTTTGGTGCCTTGCCAGTGGGCCCTGCTTTGGAGTTTGTGCTCCTCAGAGTGACAGAGTTGGACTCAGTTATGGCTTCCCTACACATGGCTCATCTGTCCCTTTTTTTTTAAACCTGTACTTGGTGCTGGAGTTTGTAGGTGTATGTAAAAGAGACTTGAATCTTTGGGCTCTCCATATGCCAGCTGGGCCCTGAGCCTCAGCAGAGTTGCAACACCCACTCTCCTGTTCATTGGACTCACCCAGGACAACTGACAAGGAGGTGAGGATTAACAACCACCATACTAAGGAAATGCGAGAGCCTACAACTGCAAGCAAGAGAGTCCCATCCATCGGCTGTGTGGGATCGAAGCTTCCTCTCAATTAGAGGTAGAGTGGACATCACCACCCCAGAATCCTCAGGATTGGGGAATGAACTATGGACTATCGTGGACTTACTGGTATTCTACTATAGACATATTGTGATTCTAGCAATGGAAGAAATTACAACGTTGATGAGGAGGCAGTGGCCACTGGAGGCTATGGGGGCAGGGAGAGGGAAAAACAGTTGTACTATGGCTTTTTCAGGGTTTGGGAATTGTCCTGAATGACATTGCAATGACAGATATAGGCAATTATATATATCTTCCCATACCCTGCAGAATTGTGTGAGAAAGAGTGTAAACTAAAATGTGAACTATGGTCTAAGCTCAGTGGCAATGTCCCAGGATGCGTTTATCAATTGCAATAAATGTGCCCCACTAATGAAGGATGTTGTTTATATGGGAGGGTGTGGCATATATCCCTATATTTTTTGTGTAACATTTGTATAATCTAAGTATCTTTTAAAAAATAAAAAATATATTTAAAAAAAGAACAAATACACTAGATTGAAGGAAAAAGAATAGCTATGTATGGCAGGGGAAGCATAGAGAGATTGAGAGGTGATGAGTTTTGTTTGTTTTTTGTTTATTATTATTATTACTGGAATAATGAATGATTGAAGTGATGAGTGTACAACTATGTGATTATACCAAATACCATTGATTGAACGCTTTGGATAGATTTATGCTTTATTAATATGTATCAATAAAATTGATTTGTTAAAAAAAATAAGGTTATAATAGAATAATAATAAGTCTAATTTAGTTCATTGCTCATTCCCCAATCATGAGGATTTGGGGGTGGTGATGCCCACTCTGTTTCTAATTGAAAGGGGGCTTAGATCTCATGGGGCAGATGGATGCAACAATCTTGCTTGCAGTTGCAGACACTCTCTGTTCCTTGGGATGAGCGTTGTCCACCATCATCTCCTTGTTAGTTGTCCCAGGTGAGTTCAATGAACTGGAGAGTAGGTGTTGCAACTCTGCTGAGATTCAGGGCTCAAATGGCACATGAACAAACTGAAGATTTAAGTCTCTTGGAAATATACTTAATGAGTATAGTGCTAATCACAGGTTCAAATAAAAGAGGCAGTAGAACCATGTGTAGGGAAACTATAAATGTGTCAATTTATCTTCAAAGATAGAAATCATACGAAACATCTTTTCTGGCCACCTTATAATAAAGCTAGAAATCAATATACAGAAAGAAAAGTGGAAAATTCTCAAATGTATGGAAAATACACATCATGCTCTTAAACAAACAATTGGTAAAGGTGAAAATTACAAGGAAAATTTTAAAAATTCTTAGAGATGAATGAAAATGTAAACAAAACCTTAAAAAAATTGTGGGATGCTGCAAATGCAGTGCTCAGAGGGAAATTTGTAGGCAAAAATGCATACATTAAAAAAGAAGAAAGATAAACCCACAACTTCTCTAATAAAAAAGGAGAAAAATCTCAAATAAATAATCTAGCTGCATATTTTGAGGAATTGGAAAAATAAGAACAAAACAAATCTAAAGTTAGTAGAAGGTGGTAAATAACAAAGATTGGAGCAGAGATAAATGAAATAGAGAAGAGACATACAAGTGAGAGAATCAATGAAATCACAAGTCGTTTATCTCAAATGATCAATAAAATTGAAAAACCTTTAGGTAGACTGGCAAAGAAAAAAAAAGACAGGAGACACAATAACAAAAATAAAAAATGAAAGTGGGTACATTACCACTGATCTTGCAGAAATGAAAAGGATTCTAGGAGAATACCATGAGCAATTATATGTTGACAGATCTGTTACTCTAGAAGTAATGGGCAAATTCTTAAAAATATAATTTACCAAATAGAATCAAGGAGAGATAGAAGATCTCATCAGATCTATAATAAGAGACTGACTCAGTCACCAAAAACTTCTCAACAAAGAAAATTCCAGGACAAGATGGCTTCACTGGTGAATTCAACCAAACAATTGAAGAATTAACAGCAATCCTTCTCAAAGTCTTGCAAAAATAAAAAATTGAAGAGAGGGAACTTTTTCTAACTCACTCTATGGGGCTAGCATAACTCTGATACCAAAGCCAGATAAAGATATCATGAGAAAGAAAACTACAGACCAATTTCATTGAGGAATATAGATGCAAGTATCCTCAAGAAAATAATGGTAAATTGAATCCAACAGCATATTAAAATTATTATACATTACGAATAAAGGGGATTTATCCCAGGAAGACAAGGGTGGTTCAACTTAAGAAAATCAATCAATGTATTACACAACAATAACAGAATGGGGTGGGGGGGAGGGAAATCACACGATCATCTCAATTGACCCAGCAAATGAATTTTGGCAAAATTCAACACTCTTTCATAATAAAAAAATCAGAAAAATTGAGGGATAAAAGGGAACATCTTCAACTTGACGAAGAGCACTCATGGAAACCACACAGCTAACCTTACACTCAGTGGTGAGGGACTGAGACATTTCCCCTGAGCTCAGGAACAAGACAAGGATGCTGGCTGTCACCACTGCAGGTCAACATTGTATTGTACATTCTAGAGAAGAAAAAGAAATAACAGGCAACCAAGGTGGAAAGGAAGAAGGAAAACTAACTGTATTCGAAGATGACGTGAGCATTTACATAGAAAACCCAAAGAAACCACAGGACACCTACTAGAGCTCACAAACAAATTGAGCAAAGGTGCAGGTTACCAGATGATCACCCTCCAATCAGTTGTGTCCACACATGTGCACTGGACACTCCAGAATGGAAATTAAGAAAATGATTCCATTTACAATAGCAGCTGACAGAATAAAATATCTAGTGATCCTGAAAACTAGAAAACGCTGCTGAAAAGAAGAAAAGACCACCTAAATAAATGGGAAGGTACCCTGTGCTCATGGATAGGAAGATTCAGTATTGTTACTAGGACAATACTTGGTGAAGCTCTCTACCAGTACAATGCATGCTCTAGCAACTCAGCCTCGTTTGCAGAAATGAAAAGTCAGTTCATAAACTCATATGGAATTACAAGTCCAAAATAGCTGAATCAATCTGGCAAAAGAACAAAGTGGAAGATCTCACACTTCCCCAACGTCATGGCAATCCTACGAGTGTGGTACTGGCCTAAGAATAGATACATAGACCAATGGAACTGAATTGAGACTGCCAAAATAAACCCATACATCTACAGACACTTGCTTTTCGACATGAATGCCAAGTCCATTAAATAGGGACATCAATGGTCTCTTCAACTAAAGGGGCAGGTAAAATTGTATTTCCCTGGCCATGCTCTGGCTGAGAAAACTGGCTTGGGAAACTTCTCCTGCTGGCCCACCCACAAATTTGCCCTCTAGGTAAAAGCAGCCAAGGACAATGATAGCAGTATAAGAAACAATTGAGGTGGGTAGCCTGGGGCAAAGGGTTACCTGTTTTAAGTCCTCAGTGGAACCACACTTAGAGGGAGGAGGTCTGTTTCCTAGCAAGTGAGGGGGCATTCAACCTCCTGTAAACAGAGGACTCCTGAGGCCACTAGCAAGCACAGCCAGGTGCAGAAAATACAGGTGGACTTTGGGACCTGCACCTTGGGCTGAGCTTCCTGATAGAAGTACCGAACCCTGAAAGCTCCAGCCATTGCAAAGGCAGTTTTCACATATGCTGAAAGGTGTTTTATGGTTAGGTTTGCTTCGTTTTGTTAGCTCCTCAAGCTCAAGAAAATCTCTGTCACATCAGCAGCTGGTTACAAATTGAAGAAACACACACAGAATAAACATTTCAAATATTAAAATGTACAGTGTACAACAAAAGATTAAAAGTCAAGAGAGGAAAGAGGAAATGATGGCCCATCCAAAAGAAGAGATAAAAATCCAGAAAATAACAATGAAGAAGAACAGATTGTGAAATACTGGGGTGAAAAAAACTGAAAAAAAACCTGAGGGGGGGAAAAAAAAAGATCTAAGATATGCTCATGGAGATGAAGGAAAACACAGAGAAAGAACTGAAGGATATCAGGAATACAATGAATGCAAAATATGAAAATCTCAATAAAGAGAGAGAATATTTAAAAAGGAACCAAACAAAACTACTTGAGATGAAGACCACAATAATTGAAATGAAAAATCCCAGGAGAGTTTCAAGAGCAGACTGGAGCTGGCAGAAGAAAGAATCAGATAATTCAAAGACAAGTACATTGAAATGATTTCCAGCTGAGGACCAGAAATAAGAAAGAGTAAAAGGTGAAAACAGTCTAAGAGATTTCTAGGACACCATCAAGCACACCAATATATGCCTCCAGAAGGAGAAGAATGAGAGAAAGGGGCAGAAGGAATATTCAAAGAAATAATGACAAAAACTTCCAAAACTTAGCAAAGACATGAAAATGCACATCAAAGTGGCCTAGGAAACATCAAATAGGATGAACTTGATGAAAAATATACCACAACACACATGGATCACACTGCCAAATACAAATGACAAGGAACTAGTTCTGAAAGCCACAAGAGAAAAGCAACATTTATGTACAAGGGAGTTCCCAGCACAACCAGTATGATTTCTCGTCCAGAGCCATGGAGGCAAGAAGGCAGTGAGTAGAGATACTTCAAGTGCTGAAAGAGAACAACTGCCAACCAAGAATTTTATACCCGTTGAGACTTTCTTTCATAAATGAGGGAGAGATGAAGACATTCCCAGAAAAACAAAAACAGAGGGAATTCATCAACACTAGATCTGCCCTACAAGCAATGGAGAAGTACTTCAGAGTGAAAAGAAAGGACATAAGACAGTAGATTAAAGTGACATTAAAACAAAAAACAAAACAAAACAAAAAAACCCTAGCAATTTGAGTAAATATAAATGCCAGCATAATTTTATTTTTTGGTATGTAACTACTTCTTACTTCCTACATGTGCTAAAATTAAAATGTATAAAACGCAATGATAAATCTATAGTTTTGGACATACAAGGTACAAATATATAATTTTTAACAAGTACAAAAAGAGTTGGGGGATGGAGAGGAATAAGAACAGTGTATGTGTATGCTACTGATGTCAATTTGGTAGCAAATCAAATAAGATCATTACATATTTAGGATGTTAAATTTTAATACCATGGTAACCACAAAGAAAATATATGAAAATAAATCCAGAAAGAATTGAGAAGGGACTCAATATTGAAAAATACAAAAAATAAATAAATAAATAAATATAAAAGTAGGCATTAATGGAAGAATTGAAGGCAAAAAAGTAGAAGACTTACAACTAAATAGCAAAATGGCAGAAGAAATTCTTATCTTCTCAGTAGTTACTTTAAATGTAAATGGATTGAACTCTCCAGTCAAAAGTCAGAGTTTGGCAGAATGGATAAAAAGGATGACCTAATTATATGCTATTTACAAGAAACTCACTTTAAATCCAAAGCCATATGAAGGTTGAAAGTGAAAGGATAGGAAAAATATATACTATGCAAGTTATAGCCAAAGAGAACTGGGGTAGCTATCTTAATATCACCTAAAATAGACTTTAAGTCAAAAACTGTTATGAGGGGAAAAGAGTATTATTATATACTGACAAATGGATCAATTCAACAATAAGATGTTACAATTACAAATATATATACACTTAACAGCAGAGGCCCAAAGTAGATGAAGTGAATAATGACAGATTGGAAGGGAGGGATTATTCTATATAAAGAGCAGGACGCATCATACACAACTTCCAATAATGGGTAGACTATCTAGATAGCAGATCGATAAGGAAATACAAGATTGAAAACACTCTAAACCAAGGGTCCTAAACCAAGGGTCTGTGAAGATTTCAGGGGAAAGAGTTCAGGGGGACTGTGAGCTTGAATTGAAATGTAAAGACATGCTCATATTGAGTGTCATAAAACTATCAGCCACTAAATTCTGGGAAGTGGCCTGTGGTTTTCACCTGACAGGCAAAAATGCCCATGGAATTTAAAAAGTTTAAGAATCCCTCATCTAAACAAACTAGACCTAACAGATGGATGTGGAATACTTAACCAAGAACAACAGAATACACATTCTTCTCAAGAGCGCAGGGTTCATGCTCCAGGACAGCCTTTGGTATGTTATTAATATCTTTAATAAACAAATGTATTAAAACAATATGTTTATCTACTCTGACCACAACTGAATGAATCTAGAAATCAATAACAGAGGAAGAAACGGATAATTCACAAATATGTGGAAATTAAAACAATACACTCTTAAGCAACCAGTGGATTAAAGAGGAAATCACAAGAAAAATTAGGAAATATCTTAAGGCGAATGAAATTGAAAATACAACATACCCAAACTTATGAGATGCAGTAAAGGCAGGGCTTAGAAGGAAATTTATAGCTCTAAATGATTACACAAGAAAGGAAGAAAGATTTCAAATAAGAAATTTAACCTCTGAACTAGAAAAAGCGGAGCAAACTAAGTGAGGAGGAGGAAAGAAATAAAAAAAGATTAGTGTGGAGAAAAATGAAATAGAGGACAAGAAAACAATTGAGAGAATCAACAAAAGAACATTACAAACCAATATCACTTATAGATGCAAAAATCCTCAACAATATACCAGTGAACCAAATCCAACAGCACATTAAAGTAATTATACACCAAGATCAAGTGGGATTTATCCCAGGTATGTAAGGGTGGCTCAATGTAAGAAAACCAACGAATGTAATACAGCACATTAATAGAATGAAGGGAAAAAAAACACATGATCATCTCAATGCAGAAAAGGCATTTGAATAAATTCCATCACTCCTTTTATTATATAAGAACACTTAGCATTCTCTCTCTTCGTCCGCCATCGTGTGCACATTTGACTTCCAGCTTCGCCATGTCTTCTCATAAGACTTTTAGAATCAAGCGATTCCTGGCCAAGAAACAAAAACAGAATCACCCCATTTCTCAATGGATTTGAATGAAAACTGGCAATAAAATCAGGTACAACTCGAAGAGAAGAACCCAGAGGGGTCTGTAAGGAATCGCACATGTGATAACTCACATGTTTACACTGTATCAAGTTCACTTACATCTTGCCATATGAAGTTGAAAAAGACGCCCTTTCTGAACACTTGGCCTTTAGTTTATTGGACGAAAGTGCTGTTTTTTTCTTTGTTTTTATCCTTTGGCATAAATAAGTTGGTTCAGTAATAAATATGTGAGACCTTTTGTTTGGAAGAAAAAAAAAAAGAACACTTAGAAAACTGGGAAGAGAAGGAATCTTCCTCAACATGTTAAATGGCATATATGAAAAATCCACAGTTAATGCCATACTTAATTGAGAAAGACTGAAAGCTGAACTCATTTATAAGCTCTAGAAAATTTGTTGTAGATTTCTCAGGGCTTTCTATGCATAGGATCATGTCATCTGCAAATAGTGAAATTTTTACTTCTTCCTTTCCAATTTTGGTGCCTTATATATCTCTTCCTTGCCTAAGTCTTCGAGCAAGTACTTCTAACACAATTTTAAATAAGAGTGGTGGTAGTGGGCATCTTTGTCTTGTTCCCAATCTTAGTGGGAAGGCTTTTAGGATTTCACCATTGAATATGCTGTCAGCTGTGGGTTTTTCATATATACCCTTTATCATGGTGTGTAAGTTTCCTTCTGTTCTTATTGTTTGAAGTATTTTTTCAGGAAAGGGTGCTGTATTTTGTCAAATGCTTTTTCTGCATCTATAGAGATTATCGTTTGATTTTTTCCTCTCAAAATGTTTATGTGGTGTATTACATTCATTGATTTTCTTATGTTGAACCATCCTTGCATACCAGGGATGACACACACTTGGTCTTGGTGTAGAATACATTTGATGTGTTGTTGAATAGGATTAGCAAGTATTTTGTTAAGGATTTTAGCATCTAAGTTCATTAGAGCGATTGGTCTAGTTTCCCTTTCTCTTGGCATCTTTTTTGGCTTTGGTATTAGGGTGCTGTTGGCATCATAGAATGAATTAGGCAATGTTCCCTCCACTTCTATTTTTTGGAAGAGTTTAAGCAGGATTGGTATCAGTTCTTTCTAGAATGTTTGGTAGAATTCACCAAACCATGTAAAGCCATCTGGTCCTGGTCTCTTCTTAGTTGGGAGGTTTATGAAGACTAATTCAATCTCATTATTTGTGACTGGTCTGTTGAGTTCATCAATTTCCTCTTTCATCAATGTAGGCTGCTTGTGTGTTTCTAGAAACATGTTCATTTCCTCTAAATTATCCATCTTGTTGGCATACAATTTTTCAAAGTATCCTCTTATGATGCCCTTCATTTCAGTGGGGTCAGTGGTGATATCCCCTTTCTCGTTTCTTATTTTATGTGTTTGCATTTACTCTCTTTCTTTGTTAGGCTACCTAAGGGTTTGTCAATTTTATTAATCTTCTTAAAGAACCAACTTTTGGTTTTGTTTATTTTTTTCTAGTGCTTTCTTATTTTCAGTTTCATTTAGATCTGATCTAATCTTTGTTATTTCCTTCTTTCTACTTCATTTGGGGTTAGTTTGTTGTTCTTTTTCTAGTTCTTCCAGATATGCAGTTAGGTCTTTGGTTTTAGCTCTTTCTTCTTTTTTAATGTAGGCATTTATGGCTATGAATTTCCCTGTAAGTATAGCTTTTGCTGCATCTCATAGGTTTTTGGCAACTTGTGTTATCATTTTCATTCATTTCAAGGTATTTACTAATTTCTTTTGCAATTTCCTCCTAGACCCATTGATTGCCTTAGAGTGTGTTGTTTAACTTCCACATCTTTGTGCCTAATCTGCTTTTCTGCCCCTTAATGATTTCCAGGTTCATTCCATTGTGGTCAGAGAAATTACTTTGCATAACTTCAATCTTTCTGAACTCATTGAGAGTTGTTCCACGACCTAGCTTGTGGCCTATCTTGGATAATGATGCATGTGTACTCGAGAAGAATGCTATATTTGAGTGTAATGTTCTGTATATGTCTATTAGGTCCAGATCCTCTAAAGTATTGTTCAAAGTCTTTGTTTATTTATTGATTCTCTGTCAAGATGTTCTCTCTAATGGTGATAATGGTGTATTAAAGTCCCACAGTATAATTGTAGAGGCATCTTTTTCTCCACTTAGTTTTTCCAATGTTTGCCTCATGTATTTTGAGGCATCCTGGTTAGGTGCATAAATGTTTATGGTTGCTCTTTCTTCTTGATAGATTTTCCCTTTTATTAATATATAGTGTCCTTCTTTTTCTCTTACAATAGTTTTGCATTTAATGTCTATTTTGTCCACTATTATTATAGCTACTCCCATCCCTTTTTGGCTATTGTTTGCATGTAAAATTGTGTTCCAACCATTCACTATCAGCCTTCTTGTGTCCCTGGATCTAAGGTGACTTTCTTGTGGACAGCATATAGATGAGTCATATTCCTTATTCATTCTGCCAAATCTGTGTCTCTTGAGTGAAGAGTTTAAGCCATTAACATCCAGTGATATTATTGTCAAGGAATTACTCATTTTAGTCATGTTTTCTTTAGGTTTATGTATCCCATATGTTGTTTTTGTTTCTCTTTTTATCTTTTTTAGTTATTCTTACACTCTCCTCCAAGTCTCTTTCTCCTGTTTTTTTCCTTTCAACCTGCAGAACTCCCTTTAGTATTTCTTGAAGGGCAGGTTTCTTATCGACAAACTCTCTTAATTTCTGTTTATCTGTGAATATTTTGAACTCTCCCTCATTTTTGAATGCCAGCTTTGCTAGATAGAGAATTCTTGGCTGGAAGTTTTTTTTCTTTTAGCACTTTAACTATGTCATACCACTGTCTTCTTTTCTCCATGGTTTCAGATGAGAAATCAGTACTTAATGTTATCAAACTTCTCTTGTATGTGATGAATCTCTTTTCTTTTGCTGCATTCAGTATTCTCTCTTTGTCTTGAGCATTGGATAATCTCATATGTATATGTCTTGGGGTAGACCTGTGAGGATTTATACTGTTTGGGGTGTGCTGTGCCTCCTAACAAGTACGTCCATGTCCCTCAGTAGAGTTGGGAAATTTTCAGCCATTATTTCTTCCAATACTCTTTCTGCTCCTTTTTTCTTCTCTTCTTTCCTGGGATGCCTATAATGCATACGTTTGTGTGTTTCATGTTGTCATTCATGTCTACAATCCCTGCTGGGATTTTTTTCTATCTTTTTATCTATCTGGTCTACTATCTGTCTGATTTCAGATGTACTGTCTTCCACATCGCTGAGTCTTTCCTGTGCCTGTTCAAATCTGCTGTTAAGTGCTTCCAGTGTATTTTTTATTTCTTGCATTGTGCCATTCATCACCATCATATCTGTTATCTTTTTACTTCTGTTTACATTTTCTTTGGTAAGTGTCTTCTTAATATCCTTAATCTCTTCCTTCAGTTCATTACGTTGATTCAAGATATTGGTTTGGACATCTTTGATTAGTTTTTCCACATTCTGCATCTCCTCCTGTTTTTTAGTTTGTTCGCTAGACTGGGCCATGTCTTCCTGTTTCTTAGCATGGCTTGTAATTATTGTTGGTGTCTTGGCATCTGTTTATCTTGATGGATTTATTCAGATTTTCAGCTTCTCTTTTTACTCTAGAGTATTATTTTGTTGTGTTTTCGTGTGTTGTAAGTTTTCATTTTGACACTCCATTTCTTTTATTCTATTTCCTTGCTGTTTTCTATTTTTCCTTGGAAAAAAAAAATTAGGACCAGAGAAAAGGAAAGAGATGAGAAGAGAAAAAATAATAATAGCAATAATAATTTTTAAAAAGTAGAATAAGAGCCATACAAGCCCTAGGAAAATAATCAACATGAGTGAAAAAATCATAAAAGTAGAGAGGAATAAGATTTAAAAAGTGGAATAGAAAAAAAAAAATGAAATGAGAAACAAAATAGAGAGAAATATATAGAATACCTGAAATTTCTATAACTGAGTGGGTTTAGCCTAGACGTCCGCTATTGCAATGGTAACCTTCAACTAATTTACCTTTGTTTATAGTTACTTCAGGTCTAGCCTCATCCTTTGCCTTTGCTTTTGGTTATTTCATGACAACTTCTGCCCCCTAT
>JAKSZT010012740.1:320908-334031 GCA_026826555.1 Tolypeutes matacus | reverse complement strand
CCAGCAGCACCTTCATCAGCTCGCTGCCCCTCCCCCACCTCCCAGGGTCTCCCGGGAGGAGCTTCTGATCCTGCCCCGCACGTGCTGCCTGAGACACAGCTCAGCTGCTCCCTGAGCCGCCCCCTCGCCCAGTCCCCCAGCCCAGGGTCCCAGTGCTACCTCCTCTCCATTACCCTGGGGTGGGAATAGTCCCGAGGCCGCCCAGCAATCATCCCAAGGCTGTCAGCACTAAGGTGCACTGTGGCCCTGACGTGGGCGGTGGGGGCGGACGCACACAGGAGGCCCAGGTGGAGCCGGGCAGGTGTCCAGGCTTGACAGGGAGCCCCAGGGCCCTCTCGATAGCACAGTGGTGGGCCATACTCTGCCCCCACCTCTGTCGGAGGACTTCTGGGGCAGGGCCTGCAGCCCCCTCCTCCTGTCCCCCCTTCCCCCATCTGTCATGGGCTGGGCTGGGCTGTCGGGTACAAGGGCAGCAGGCAGGGGTGCTGGGGACATGGGGCCCTGAAGCAGCAGAGGCCCCAGACGGCCTTACCACTGGTCCCTGGTCCCTCCCAGCCCCACAGCCCCAGGGACAGGCCCCCTCCTGCCCTCCCTCCCTCCCTCCCTCCTTCCTTCCCTCCCTCCCTCCTGCTGAGCTGGATGGGAACGTGGTGATGGGCACGTGGAGTGCGGGGGGGGGGTCACCTACAGCTCTGGAGCCCCGTGAGGGTGTCTGCTGGGTGAGGCCAGCTGGGGCGAGAGGGAGGCAGGACCAGGAGGCGGCCACGGGGCCCACTTAGGAAGAGAAGCAGCTGAGAAGCTGCTGCCAGCCATGACGCTACGCAGCCTCGTCCCAGGCTGTCGTCTCTGCGTGCCCAGTGCGGGGCCTGGCACGGGTGCCACAAGTGGGGGGGCATGGAGGGCAGGCACCCCTCGTCCCCAAGTCTCCCAAGCACAGGTTCTGATGCTGCAGAAACCCCCCTGCGGTGGGGGAGCTCAGAGCCCCAGGCCTCACTGCCCACCGGGCCCGAGGGCAGGGCGTAGACGTCCTGGGTGCTCTGAAACAGGATGTCCCAGGAGCACTTGCCTGGGCGGTCCGTGGGAGCATAGTTGTGTGAACAGAGCAGGTGGAGGGGTGGAGGGGTGGAGGGGTGGAGGGGTGGAAGGGTGGAGTAGTGGAAGGCCCAGTTTCCACTCTGCGGGAAAAACAGAGAGCTCCTGGCTCATCGTGGCAGGCTTAGGGGGCTGCCGAGGCTGGCAGGTCCCACAAAGGGGCAGAGCCCACCCAGCCACCCATTCCCCTGACCAAGGATCAGGCTCAGCTGTGACCAGGGGTCAGGCCCCTGGAGGCTAGAATTCAGCTTCTCACCTCTGCAGCCGGCTCCCAGGTCCTCTGCCAGCTGAAACCTGGGGCCCCCGTCCCCGCCCGTCCCCCTCGAGCCCACACCCAGCCATGTCCGGCCCTGTCCTGCCCTGGCCAGCTCCTCCAGGGCCTGGAAAGTCGAGGCCACCCTGCTGGTCCCTGCCCCACACCTCACTTTTTGCCTACCCCGCCCTGCCAGCCCCTCTGGACCCTTTGTGCCCTCCCACCCACCCCACTCCCACCCCCACCCCCACCCCGCCTGCCTGTGGCAACTGCTCCCTCCCTTCCCTCCCCCTGGGGACACCCACACCCTCCAGGCTCAGCCCCGCCCCCCCTTCAGGCGTGCAGCCCTGGGCTCCCCCTTCCCCCACTGTGTGGTCCCAGCTGTCCACCACCTGTGGCCCCCACCCCAAGAGCCACACAGGTGGCTGGGGCCGAGCCAGGTGTGACCCACATGGTCTATGAGTGCACTAGCCCCCCTCCCACCGAGCACACAGGTGAGCCTCCCAACCTCCTAACCTGCCTGCCTCCCCAAGGCCCACCTCCAGCTCCACTGGCTCGGACCCCTCTTCCTGGCATCTGCCCCCACACTTGTCCTTCAGTCCGAGTCCCCCCCCAGCCTTTCTGGGAGCCAGCCCTGATTCCAGGCTGTGCAGGGTCAGCTCTGGAAGGGACACTCCGGGTGACCTGGCCCAGCGCAGGTCCAGGTCAGTGTGGGAAGGACAGGGTGGGCCAAGCCTGCAGGTTCAGCTGCCTCTGAAGCCCCCTCCTCAGCCAGCAGTGGGCACCTCCTTGTGACCCTCCCTGACCCTGAGCAGCCTGACCCCCAGCCTGGGGACTATTCCTCTCCGTCTTATTTCTATTAACAGGGTCCTGCATTTCCCCCAATCCACTCGGCAGACTTCCTACCTGAGGGTGCAGGCAGGTTTGCATACTTTGCTTTGGGATGTCGGGACCTGCTCCCCCAGGCTCTTCCCTGCACCCCTGTGTACTCTCCCCATTTCTCAGCAAAATGAGGACCCATTCCCAGGGTTTCCTGAGATGGACATGCCCACCTCATCTTGAGGTGTTCTCCAGGGGGCTTCATATCAGGGTACTGGGGAAGGAAGTGGGGATGGCATCCAAAGGATGAGTCAAGGGAGGGGGTCTGGCTGAAGGACCTGGGCCCTGGGGAATCTCAGGACAGGGGCAGGTTCCCAAAAGGTGGCACTCGGTGAATGAGGTCAAGGGCAAGGATAGGGTTCCAAAGTTGGTTTTGGGATCTCAGACAAACCCTGCCTCTGGGCACAAAGTAAATCCCTTCCCCAGTCCCTGACTGAACCCTTTTGCCAGGTTGCACTCAGCTCAGGCTCCAGTCACAGACAGAGCCCTGACTGGTCAGATTGAACCCTGATCCCTGGTCACAGGCTGAGCCCTGAGCCCTGGACACAGACTGAGCCTGATCTCTGGTCATAGGCTTAGCCCTGAACCTTGGGCATGGGTGGGCAGGAGTCACAGTTTTGGGTAGAAGGCAGGTTGTGGAGCGCACATGTCAGTAGGGCTTCTCCCTGTATGTTTATGTGTGCATCTGTCTGTGTGTACACATGTCGCTGTGTCTGTACCCATGCATGTGTGCATATGAATGTCTGCGTGTATGCATGGGCATGCCCCTGTGCCCGTGAGTTTGTGCCTGTATGTATAGGTCCCTGTGTACACGGGTCTGTGCGTGTGCATGTGTGTGCCGAATCTCACCTCATCCTCTTGGGACAAGAGGCCTGACAGCAAGACAACTATCCAAGAAGATGGCCTTGGCGGGGGGGGGCCTCTGGCCCTGGCCCAGGACCAAGTGAAATGACAGACCCTGTGCCCTGGAGCTGGTGGCTGCCCTGGGACTCTGACAGCCTCCCTTCCCTACCCCCAGGCATGGGGCTTGGTGAGAGCCGGGGTCCCAGGAGGGCCTTCTGAGGGAGCCGGGGGAAAGCAAGCTGGTGGGCATGCAGGGCCTCCAGCCTGCCCTCCTGCTCCCAGCAGCCTTCCACTAGGCAGGGCCAGGAGCAGGTGGGGTGCTTCATGGAGTGGCCCCAGATCCCACTGAAACCTTCTTCCTGGCTGGGGTGCCCCCGCCCCCCAAATCCTCCCCATCACTCAGGGCTGGCTCCTCCAACCATGGCACCACTTCCTGCCCTGTCCCCGTCAGGCCCTGGCAGCTCCTGAAGGCTGGAGGCGGGAGGAAGGAGGCTGGCTGTGGACTGAGCTCGGGTCTCTGCCTGTGGACTGGAGCTTAAACCACCCCCAGGGAGATAGACAGGGAGCTGGGGGCAGGACGTCCAGACCTGGCACCAGGAGACAGGTCGAGGCCCAGGCTCAGACAAAGCCGCAGGGTCAGACGGGAGAGGAGAGAGCCTGAGAGAGAGCCAGGGAGCTGGGAGAGGCCAGGTCAGGCAATGCGTGGCCAAGACAGGGGCAGGGGGGCAGGCAGGCCAGGCTGTGAGACGGAGCCTTGTGGAGACTGGCAAATGGGGGGGCAGCGGGATGAGACTGGCACGGGCAGGAAGGGTGGGCCACAGGGAGGGCCCTCTCCTGCCCGGGGAGCCATCCCCACCCAGAAAGGAGATTCAGAGGCTGGTTTTGGCTGGCTCCTTCTTTAAGGGCATGGGCGGGGGGGGGCGTACACAGGGCAGGTGGGGGCAGCCAGGGGGCTCACGGGGCGCTAGATTCCGAGGCCCAGGAGGGGAACAAGCGTGAGGGCCAGGGCCAGGCCACCAGAGCTGCCCAGGCGGGGGCCGCCGTCCACGTTGCACAGGTCTATGTTGCAGCAGGACACGGGCCGGCTCTCCCCGATGCCATCCACATCCGAGGGCTCACACTTGGTGGCACAGGACTTGGTCACCGTGGAGTCCCCCAGGAATGGGTACACTGTGGGCCATGGGGAGGGTCAGCCGTCAGCTCCTTGGCTGCCTCCAAACCCCAGCCCGAGGCTGCCCCAGGTCCACCAGTCCCTCCGGGGATCAGTTTCCCCCTGCCTCCTCCTTTCCTTCCGCCGACTTTGGCTGAGGACCCACTACGCGCCAGATACGCATGGCATCGTGCTAGACACGCCTCACTTCACGAGACTGTTGCTGGCAGTGACCTGATGGCTACGAAGGGAGCCTGGCTTTCCCCCTGATGCCCAGGGAAAGTTCAAGGCCCATTCCTAGCCCAGGAGAGAAGGGAGGAAGGAGGGAGAGAGGGAGGGAGTGGGGAGGGAGGGAGGGAGGGGAGGAGGGAGGGAGGGAGGGAGGGACAGATGGAGGGAGGGAGGGAGGGAGGGAGGGACAGACGGAGGGAGGGAGGGAGGGAGGGAGGGAGGGAGGGAGGGAGGGAGGGAAGGGGAAGGAAGAAGGAAGGGGAAGGCAGGCAGGGAGGCAGGTGACTTGTTGGAGAGAATGAGGCAGGGACAGTGCCTTGCACCCTGGAGCTGAGCTGCCAGGGGTGACTCTGCGTGGGGTGTCTGACCCTGGAGCCCCAGACCCCTGTGCAGGGACTGCCTGCCCTGGCATCCACTGACCCGCCTCCAGTGAGTAAAGTGTGGTCTTGCACATTGTCTCGCTGGCTTTGCAGGTGGTGATGGTGACACAGTCGGACACACTCGTGGGCTCGTGGCATGTGTAGCACCGGAGGCCCGTGGCTGGATGGGAAGTGATGGGGGCGGATCAGGCAGGCCCACCCTGCGAGCCTCAGAGACAGTCTGAAGGGGGAGGCTCAGGTCTGAGGGGCCGCTGGCGCCAGCCACGGTCCAGGTGCCCGCTGGCCAAAATCAGGGAAGAGAAGAGAGCTGGCCCAGGGCCCAGGGCACTGGCTGTGGGCGGGAGTGAAGGCGGGAGGAAGTCATGGAAGTGACTGGGAGACCAGGGAAACTGAGCAGGGCGGGAAGGGAAGGCCTGGAGGCTGGTGGCCAGCTTCACCTGGTCCCCCCGGCAATCACTGGGACCCGAAGGGCAGTGGGGTGGAGGTACACAGCGTGAAGCCACAAGCCCCCGTCTGCTGTGTGGTGGGGGCAGGCGGCGACCCTCCCTGCCTGACCTCAGCTCCTCCTCTGGGAAACAGCAGAACCCACCAAGTTCCCGCTCCGGGGGAGTGGGAGCCCCCGTCCTGCAGTCACCCCACCCCCAGATAGACGGGGTTTCCTTCCCCCCCTCCATCTCCGCCCTCACCCCCAGCCTCCCGGGTCTCCCCAGGGCCCCTCCTGAGATCTCTGCCCGCAGCCCGCACCCTGACCTCACACCACGGTCCTGGGAGACGGGAAAGCCCCAGGCTGACCTTGCCCTTGCCCAGCTGAACACGCTTCCCCACTCCCCGGGGTGCCAGGGGGCAAGTCCGGGCCCCAGCTGCACCCAAGGCCTTGGCTGCTGGCCCCCTGGCCAGCCTCAGCCCTGGGGAGCGCCCTCCTGGGACCCCCTTCCTCACCTCCTGAACCCTGCCCCTTTCCCGGGGCCCTTCCACCTCCCACCCATGCATCCTGCTTCCCCCTCCTCGCGGCTGAGCACCCCCCTTTCTCCTGTCTCCACCTCTGAGGGCCTCCCCGAGGTGCCCTTCGGGAGGCAGACCCCGCACTCTCACCGAGCCCCCCACAGGCAGCTAGCACGAGTCCCAGGACCGCCAGCCCCGTCATCCGCATGGTCGCCAGCCCTGCTCCGCTGCTCCTGCCTGGCAGCAGCCACTGCTGATCCACGCACAGCAAGTCCAGGCGCGGCGGCGGCCGGACCGGTTGGCTGGGCGGCTTAGCGGGGTCCGGTTTCCCCACCCAGAGGTGTGGGACCTGCCCTGGTTGCTGCCCCTCCCTGTCCCCTCCCTGATCCCGCCACGCCCTCCCCACCCTATCCAGGGATCCCTCCTGCTCACTCCCCCTTTGACACCCCATTCCCCAGCTGGTGCCCTTCCCCGCCCCGCCACCGCCCCAATTGTCTGGGGCCCTGTCCCACCTCCTCTTGACACCCCTCTGATTTGGGGACCGTCCCTTGAATCCCCAGGGCTCTCTGTGGGGGGCCCTTCACGGCCCTCCCTCTGGCCTCTGCCTGCCACTGGACTCTGTGACGCCTGTCAGCCCAGGAAGGCCAGCTTCGGGGGGGCATCCAGGGACCCCAGATGACCAGGGAAGGGGCGAGGGGGCAGCAGACGGTGGCCGGGGGCCATGTCAGGAATCCCTACATCTTTGACCCTCTTCCTGTCTCCAGGACGAGGATCCGTGGTCTGGGGCTCTGGGTTCGAATCCTGCCAGGAGGCCCTAGGTCTGGCGCCTCACCCCAAAGCTCCTGAGTGGGTCCTGCCGCCTGTGGGGTGGGGCTTGCCATCAGGTTGACCAGCCCCAGAGTCTGCCTGGTGGCTTAAAGGGTCAACAGAGGAGGGCCTGGCTGGACACCGCCAGGTAGGGGGTGGTGGGGCCTAACCCCGTGGAGGGGCGGCGCCCAGGGCAGGAGGGGCTGTCCTCAGGCAGGGCGAACCCGGCCCCTCTGCACGGAAGGAACTGAGGGGGGGCTCCTGCCCAGGCCTACGCAGGACAGGCAGGGGCTGCATCTGGAGCACGGTCCCTGGCGGTCCAGCGCCACCATCCTGTGAGCTGTGTCCAGACTCCTTCATCTTCTAGGGGGTCCCTGACCCCCTGCCAGGAACGCCCGTCTGGCCCCCATCGCCCTGGGGGTGGAATTCTGTCTCCGGGGAAGCCCTTTTCCGTGGCCCTTTCATGGTCCCCGGGCTTTCCTTTGGGGACTGGTCTTGGGCCCCAGCCAGCTGGGAGGAACTGGTGTGACCCGAGGGCTGCATGGGGGGCTGTGTGTGAGCCCCGGACCCCCGGCACCAGCAGGTATCAGCACCTTGACCAGCCAGTTCAGTCCTCACTACCTCCTGGAGGTGCACCCTCCACTTCAGCTGGGAGAAGCTCGTCGCCTCCGCCAGGGTCACGTGGGGAGGGCGGGGGGCGCCCAGGCAGCGGCCCAGGCCTGCCCGACTGGGGCTTCCACACAGGACACGCTGTGAAGCTAATCGGGTTAGACCCCGCCACGCACGCCCTGAGGCCCAGCTGCTGGGTCCAACCCAGTTCCCCCGCTGTGGCCTCCTCCCGCCGGGGCCTTCTCCCCCCAGGCACTCAGACCCTCCCAAGGGGGGACCCTCACTGGGGAGGCTGAGCCCTCCTGCAAATCACCGCCGCCTGCTGGGGGTGGGGAGCAGCACGCCCCAGCCCGGCTCTGGGGTCTGGGGTCTGGGTGGGCTCTGTGTGGGAGGCCTCGGTGCTGAGAGGCCCGAGGTCAAGGGCAAGGGTGAGTCCTGCCACGTGGGGCGAGCAGCAGACCTTGCCTTGTCTCGGGGCCGGGCACGCCTAGGGGAAGGCAGCCTGCTGGCCCAGGCTTCCAGCTCGGCCCTGGCAGGCAACGGGCGCCCCTGTCCCCGCCTGCCAGGCTCTCTTCAAGGCAGGGCCGTGCCGAGGGGGTCCTGCTGGCACCCCGTCTCTGGGCACTGAGCACCTTTCTGTTGCCCTGGCCCTGAAGTCGGCTGCGGCCACGGGACTCGCCTGGGCAGCCCCGGGAGCAGGGACGGGCCTGTTCCGACGGGAGCAGGAGCTCTCCCCGCCTCTGGCCCCGCGGCATGGGAACAGCCCTCTTCCCACGCACTGGGCCGCTGCCCGTGCCCCCTGGCCTGCAGCGCGCTTCGCAGGAGCGACACGGAACGCTGTATGGCCACGAGCCCTGATATCTTGAGCTCCTTTGCTGCCACGGCGAGAACTGAGCGGGACCCACGTGGCACCTCCGGCCACCGTCCTGGCGGCTGGGGAGCTGAGAGTCCTGGTGGGAACGCAGGCCACGGCCAGGGTCTCCTGCTGGCCCTGCCGGGCGCGGCGCTACCGGCCAGGACAAGGAGCGCTGTCCCCCGGTGAGCGGCCGTGCCTCAGAGCCCGACTGGCCGACGGGCCCCCGCACGGCACGTGCGACGGGGGCGCCGCGGATTTGGATTCCAGGTGCTGATGAGCGCTGTCGCTCACAACCCATCTTCGTCCGCACAGCCCAAGTGGCAAGATGCTGGGATGTGCTGGAAGTCCACCCCTGCGCCTTTCACTGGTTTGGTGATTCCTGCAGGGTTGCAGGGTGCTGCTTTGGGTTCATTCCTTTAAGTCTTCCAGAAGCTTCTGTCTTGCTCTTCTGGTCACGGCATTGTACAGGTCGGGAAACGGATGTGTGAATTCTGCTGCTGCCAGGTGTAGCTCTCAGTCATTCATTCAGGCAGTGCCCAGGGGCTGGTTTTGTGAGTTCATTAGCCCCTTATTAGCCACCCCTGAAGCTGCCCCACCTGACAGGCCACGGTGATATGTCTGCAGGGGCTGGGGAGAGCTCAGAGCCAGCATCCCCCACAATGTGTGCATGTTTCCCTTTTCCCAGTGCACCGTTGCTGTGGTAAACGGCTACAGGCCCCTTGAAGGAAGGTCAGGGACAGATTTATGGTACAAATTTGTAGGATTATTTCATGGTCTGTGTTAGTTAGCTATTGCTTTGTAACAAATCACCACAAAACTTAGCAGCTTAAGAGAGCACCCATTTACTAACTCGCAGTTACCGCCACCCGCCTTAGCTCAGTGCCAGTGTCTTGCCCAGGTCTTGGCTGGGCTGGGAGCACCCCCAGGCTCAGCTGGGGTGGGGTCCATGTCCACACTGTCACCTGGGCAGCTCACGTCACCAAAACACACAAGCCATCGTAGTTTCCTGTCGCTGTCACGAAGTTCCGCACACACACCCTTCCAGGAGCTCATGTTCCTTGGGTCAGGAGTCCAGGCGGACTTCCCATGGGCTCTGGGAAGGAATCCACTTCCAAGTTCATTCGGGGTGTCGGCAGAGCCCGGTTCCCTGCAGCTGCAGGATGGACGGCGTGTCCCGTGCCCCTCGCTGTGCTCAGGTCCCTCTGGCTTCCTCCCCTGACCCCCGACTGCACGTTGACCAACAGTACAAACGATAAACCGCACGTCTGCCCTCCGCAGCCCCCGGCTCTCCAGCTCACCTCGGCACTTCCGTCTCCCCCCTTCTAGCTCTCACACGGGGTCCCAGCCCCCGCTTGGCCCTCGCAGCCTCATCTTTAACAGCCACCTCAGTCCGGGGGGTAATCTTGGTAGCTGCCCTGTCCGTCTTCTCAGGCTGCCGGAACCCTCGGGGCTTGGGGAACCCTGCCCAGCTCCCGTCCAGACGCTCAGTCGTGTGCAGCCCCTGGGTCACGATTCAGCTGCAGGGAGTAGGCGCTGCTGTACGTTTCAGAAAAAAGGGTTTTAATCCACAGGGTTAGTTGTTTACCAACCAGCCCTGAGGCCTGGAGGAGCGGGTCCTCCCGGGGCCCCCTGAAAAGACTTCTGGAGCAAACCCCCAGCCCCATGCAGAGTCAGAGGGGCCAGGAGGCTGCCCCGGTGGCACCACCAAGAGCTCGCCTCCAGGGCCCCCACGACTACCTCGACACCCTGAAAGCTGGCGACTGGACAAGATGCAGGCCAGGAAACCCCACGGCCCGGGACCACGGGCTGCAGCAGAATCGGCCCCTGGCAGGCGGCCCTTCCTCGGCCTGCAGCCATGGGGGGCCCCTCGCTGGAAGGGGGTCCAGGAAGCCCCAGAGCCCTGGCTTTGCAGCCCCAGCAGCACAAGAAGATGCCCCGAAGGCGCTGGGGATGGGGGCTGCGGGCTCCCACCACTCAGGTTGGCACACCTCGCCCGGGCCTGGAACCAGGGACGCCCTGCCTCGGGCGATTTTGCTGCCCGCTCTCTGTGGCTTCTCTCTCTCCTTCTCCCATCTCGCTGGCCGCCCCCTCATTTTGTGCTGGGTGCCTGTGCTCTGAGGCTCCCCAAACCCCGTGTGGGCAACTGTGCCCGAGCCAGGGGCAATTCTAATCACCTTCGTTAGTGGAGGCCCACGGACCAGGGTCTTGAATCAAGGGAAATGCATTCTCTCCCGGTTCTGGAAGTCTGGGATCGAGCTCCGCGGGCTCTAGGGAGGCCCCTTCCCGGCTCCTGGCTCCTGGGGGCGTGCCTGCGGCCCTCTGCCCCCTCCGCCTTCCCCCCTCCGTGCCCCGCTTCCTCAGAGCACACCTGTCACATCGGATCTAGGGCAGCGCGGGCCGCTGCGCTGCTTGAAGCCAACGCTCCCCCACTGCAGAGGAAGTGGCCACGCCAGCAGGCGATCAGGCGATCCCTGAGACAGACGCTGCGGCCAAATGGCTTCTGTGTCCTTCCGGAAAGACTCCAACTCTGGTGTGCCCAATTCCCTTACTGTCAGTGTTTGGTGGGCATCCAGGCCGCGCACGGTCAGTGCTGAAGACGCGCACGCTGGACATTTCTGGCTGGGCGCACGTCTTCGGCCTTGGGCCCGCTGGCAGGGACCCCACCTGGCCACACCGAGAGTCGAAGCCGTCTCCCCACATGCTCACCGCCCACCTTAGAGGGACTCTCGGCTCCCCTGCCCATGGCCCCGCAACTTCACTCTTCCAGGAGGAGAAAGTGGCAAATGACTTTACGGCTCATTCCAGACATGGCGCCTCCAGAGGACAATTCACACCCTGAAGTGCGCTGAGTGGTGGTCCCCAAAGACATGTCCCCCCGGAACCTGTGGATGGAATGAAGGGTGCTGGATCAGAGTGATCCCAAGTCCAATGACAAGTGTCCTCGTAAGAGAAGAGCAGAGGAGAAGCCAGCCCGAGAGAGGCGGCCTCGTGGAGCCGGAGGCAGAGGCTGCAGGGGCGCGGCCACAAGCCCGGGGGCGCCCAGGACCGCCGGGGCCCCAGGAGCTGGGGGAGGCAGCGGGCGCCTGCCCTGCCCACACCCGGGCGCCAGGGCCGTGGGAGCCTGCTGTCCCTTGCTGCGGCGGCCCCAGGACACCCAGAGGCCCGCACCGCAGGCCTGGCCGCGTCCTCCCCAGCCCCGCCCGAGCCCCCACAGTGAAGAGCTTTGTCCTGGGGGCTGCTGGGGCTCCCTCCCCGGCCGAGCAAGACAGCCATTTTGTCTTATCCGCAGGTGACACTTTGGGGTGACGTGTTGGGGAGCCAGCATTTGACAGCTCTAGGAACCTTTCAGAGTTTACCAGAGTGTGCCTCTTTGCCCCCCAAGAGGCTGTGTCAATTCCCATTGGCATCAGGGGCCGCGGAGGCAGGGTGTGGCGGCCTCCTTGCCAGCGCCTCGTCCCTCCGCTTGCTGGCAGCCCGCCCAGCAGATTTTAAGATGCCACCTCGTTTTACTTCGTGCCTTTCCAGCTCTGAGTGCGGCTGAACTTTTGTTTAGCCCCAGGTATTTCTTGTTCTCTGAACCTGGGGGTCTCTGAGCATTCTTTATTTTTTAAAGATTTTATTTATTTATTCATTTATCCCCCCCTTGCTGCTTGTGCTCGCTGGGTCAGCTAACCACGCCGTGCAGGCGGGCTTGCCTTCACCAGGAGGCCCCGGGAACCGAACCCAGGGCCTCCCATATGGCAAACGGGAGCCCTACTGATTGAGCCACAGCCGCTTCCCTGAGCATTCTTTACATGCGAAGGAAATCACCCTTTTCACATGTGTGGGAAACCTTTCCTCCTGTCTTCTTTTTGGTTTTGCTGATGGTATTTGTGTGTGTATGTGTGTGTGTGTGTGTTAGATTTTTACGTAGTCACTTGGAAACCTTTCTCAGTTTGAATTTTGTCTTGCTTTCCTTTTTCCCTTTACTCACTTTAACAGTTCTATTGATGATAACTCACATGCCGTACAACTCACCCATTTAGACGGCACAATGCAGTGGCTTTTTTGTATATTCAATTTTAGAATATTTTCATCACCACAAGAGAAACTCTGTGCCCCTTAGCTGTTACCTGTACCCTCCCGTGGCCCCAAGCAGCCACGGATCGGGTTGTGAATCTATAGCTGCCCCTGTTCTGGACATTTCGTGAGAATGCAGGCATGCGGCCGAGGCCCCTGTGACTGGCCTCTTCCACTCAGCGATGCTTCGAGACCCCTCCACCCATTCCTTTTCATGGCCATGGGACTGCCCCTGTGTGGCTAGAGCGCCTGCTGTCTGTCCATCCGTCAGCTGACGGGCATCTTTGTGGTGTCCACCCCTTGGCTGTTGGGAATAGTGCTGCCATGGACAGTCGTGTACACGTTTCTGGGTGGACCGAGTTTCACGGCTCTTCCTTTCCATTTCACGGCCAGGACGTAGGCCCCGCAGGGGAATTGCTGGCTCGCTTTCCGTTTAACGGTTTGGGGCTGCGTCTGTCTTCTCTATTCTGACTTGTCTGGTATTTTGAAAACCTCTGCCTTTCTTTTCACATATCCGTCCTGTTCAGTTGGAATGCCTTCGCTATAGCCAGAGAGGCAGGGACTCAGCTTTACTGTGTCTCCTCCAAAGCGGTACCCGCCAGCCTGCCGGCCTGGACTGAATAACGCACCCCTCCTCCTTTCCCAGCCAACGGGGGCCCCTTTGTTGACTCCAAAGTCTCTCTGGCACCGGGGCCTATTGGGGAACCTGCATTCCCTCCCACCGTCTCCTTCTCCCTGCCCGTGTCTCCCGGTTGATGGGGGCACCCCACGCCAGGCTGCTTTGGACTGCTCTGCTTTCCTCACCTGCTTATTTCTCATGAGAATTCTGCCAAGGTGAGAACAAGAAAGGCCAGGGAGAGGCGGGGCAGTAAGTTTCCAGAAAGTTGAGGGGTTGATAGCCTCATACCCGGAAACCAGGGCTGGTGACAGGTTTGCTGAGTGAGTGCAGGGACTCCAGGCCAGCGGCTCTGTGGTAGGGACACCTAACATGGTGCCCCCAAGCGGCTAAAATGGCTGCCAAG
>JAKSZT010012740.1:293021-320508 GCA_026826555.1 Tolypeutes matacus | reverse complement strand
CTTAGCATGGTGGCAGGTGGGGGCTGGGGGTGGGGTGGGAGGGGGGCCCTGCAGGAGCTGAAGCCCCCGGCCAAGGGGGTGACAGGGGATCAGCCCATCCCCTGCATCTGACCAAGGTGTGTGTGTGTGTGAGAGAGAGGGAGGGAGCGAGGGAGGGAGAGGGAGGGAGGGAAGAGGAGGAGAGGAAGGGAAGGAGGGGGAAAAGAGGGGAGGAGGGAGTAAGGGAAGGAGATGAGGGAGGAAAGAGAGGCAGGAGGGAGGGGAGGAGGGAGAGGAGAGCGGGGAGGAAGGGAAAGAGTGGGGAGAGAGGCGAGGTAGCACTGCCTGGCCTCCAGTGACTTCACCAGCTCCATCTCTCCCATCTGCTCCATTCCATCACCCTTCTCTGTATCCCCCCAAGGCCCGGGGCCCTTGGCCCCTCGCCCTTCCCCCTTCCCAGGGCCCCGCTCCTCCTGCTGCCCACTGCTGTGTAGCCTCCAGGTCTGGCAGCACTGGCCTTTCTCTGAGGCCCCCTGGATCCCCACTCCGGGCTGGGGGACACCTCGTGTGCCCACAGCCCGCTCCCCATCTTGGCTGAGTCTGCGCTTGGGGCCTGGCACTCACAGGCTTCTCCAGTCGAGGAGGAACGGAGGCCGGGACAACTGGGGGGCAGTGGGGGGCAGTGAGGGGCGAGGCACCCAGAGGTGTTCCCTCCAAGGCTGGGCAGAGCACAGCCCCGTTGCCCCAGCCTCTGTCATACTGGGGAAGGTGCCTGGATTTGAAGGGGCTGCACAAAGGGAAGCCCTCGGCTTGAGCTGCGGTGGGTTTGGGCAAGACTGCCAGCAGGACTTCCCACTCCGTCCTACCCCACTGGGTCCACAGGACCCACCCGGTGCCAAGCCCCAGCCTCGTGTCCCGTGCGGATAGGCGCCCGGGGGAGGAGCACACAGACGTGGCAGCCACGTGCCAGGGGACAGAGTGGAGGAAGCAGGTCGGCCCTGGCCCCACCCATGGACCCCTAAGTCCCCCAGAGCCTTCAGCCTGTGGCTGAGACGACGGCGCCACCTCACCCGCGGCCACGGGAACGGAAGAGCCAGGACAACGAGGTTTCAAAAGGTCCTTCCGCCTTCTGAGATGCTAGATTCATTCCATAAGTGCCCTGGGCAGGCTGGCCGGTCCTGGCGGGCCTGGCGTGGGCTCCTGGGACCGCGTGGTCACACAGCCCTCGTGCAGGACAGGAGGCCGGGCCTCCAGAGGCCGCGCACTTGGCCTTGGGGTGCGTCCCCCGTCCCTCCTCCCCAACAATCTCGGTCTTGCTGTTCCGTGGCAGGGGGGGCGGATGCTGTCCTCTCTGCTCGCGCCAGAGCCACCGCCGCACAGGCACAGCCCACCCGGCACGCGTGCCCACGCCGCGCCCCTCCTGCTGGCTCTGAGACCCCCGGGCAGCCCAGGTGAGGAGGGGCGGCGTCAGCCGGTGACCCCGACCTCAGCAGACCCTCTCCCGGCCCTGCAGAGCCCCCAGAGCCCCCAGCCTGACTCCACCACCTTCCCGCCTCCCCGTCGAGCCTAACGATGTTCAGGTGGACGAGCAGAACGGTTCACAGTCTAACGAGCCGGTATCCCTTTCCCTGACACGGGTAGGCCCGGGCCCCGCTGACCCAGGGGTAGGGAGGTGGGCAGATGGCAGTGAGGCCCTAGGGGACGAGCAGAGCCGGTCACCCCGAAAGCGTCCACACCTGTGTGCTCCCACATGCCTCCCTGGCTGCGCACAGGCTGATCCTTCTGCCCTCCAGGCAAACGAGCCTGAGCCCAAGTGCCACCGTCTCTGAGAGGGCCTCCTGGGTTTACCAGGAGGAGCTAGCTGCTCCTGCGCGCGCTGCTGGCGCCTCTGCCCTCGCCTGGTGACGCGCACCTGCCCGCCCCGCCTTGCCGCGCTGAACGGCCCCCGGGTGGGGGTGGGTGCCGTCTCGGGGCAGCCATCACACTGCACCCCTCTCCCGCACTGAGTGGAGGCTCCAGGTTTGTGGATCCATGAACTGGGGAGCAGGGGCCTGGCTTGTCGAGAAGACACGATTCTTGCCAGGGTTTCCATGTTTTCAGCGAGGGAGGCTGGGAAGACTTAAGTTCCAAACCGCTGCGGCCAGAAAATTGGCTGTGAAGGTGTGGTATTGGATGATTCACACGGAACTACACCCAGAGCCGAGCTGGGGCGCCACAGGGCGGGAGCGAGGGAGGGGGAGGGGAGGGGCAGACGGACGCTGCGGACCTGGTCCACGCCCAGGCCCTGCTCGCAGGCGTGTGGCCATGGTGGTCACTCCCCTGACTGGACTTCAGTTCGATTCCGGAGCAGGACCGTAGCCTGCCCGTCCCAGGGTCCTGCTGCCAATGGCAGCAGAGGCTGGCCCCTCAGTAATGCTGTGGGGGCGTGAGACCCCCGACGGAGGGTCACGAGGGCTCCCACACTCCTTTCCTGTCCTCCAACTGGAAGAGCAAATGACCCTGGGCTTACGGTTTGTTCCATTTAGGGAGGGGAGGAAGGACAAGAGGCTGCACGGACAGGGGCAGGTCTCTGGGGGCTCCCTCAATCAGCTGGACCCGGGCCGAGGCTGGGGGGAGAGGGGGTGGCCGGTGGGTTCCCCTGCTCTAGAGCCCGCCCAGCCTCCCCACCCCACCCTGAAGGTGGCCCAGGCTGTCCCAGGCTGAGCTCCAGCTGGGGGTCCTTGGGCAGGGGCATGGCCTGGGCCCTGGGGCTCACAGAGAAGAGCGCAGAGGGCCCCCATGCTTGGCCCAGCCAGGACGTGTGCCCCTGGGAATGGGAGAGGGCGGGCTCAAGACTCCAGCAGGAGAGGACTCTGCACCAGACTAGGGCTCCCTGATTGGCCCCTGCCCGGCTGGGAAACAGGCTCGGCCAGGCCATGGCCCCAGGGAGTGGGGCAGATTGGGTTGGAGGGCGAGGCCCTGGCGAATCGAGGGGCCCAGCTTAGTCTGCTGGGCCATCGGGCGGACGGACAGAGGCGCCATTCCTGAGCGGGGGGCGTTTGGGGTGGGGTACCCCGTGGGGCTGCCAGGCAGGCACCCCGGACAAAGGGCCTGGAGTTGGGGCGAGGTGGGGACAGTGAATACTGACGTGACGGAAAGGGATAAATTGCCCCAGTAAGCGGGAAGCCTGCTGGAGGGGATCCAGGAGAGAAGAGGGGCAGGAAGGGCGCCAGAAGAGGTGGGTGCTGGGAGGCCAGGCCAGACAAAGCCCAGAGAAGCCCTGGTGGGAGGAAGGGAGCACGTGGGACCAGGGACGGAACCCTGGGAAGCGCCAGGGGTGAGAGCCAGGCTGAGCCCGGTGGGCCTGCGGGGTCTGCTGAGGGGCTTTGAGGAGGGAGACCTGGAAGTGGTTTGCAGGTGGAGGACCAGGTGCCGGTGAGGGCAGGGGCTGGTGGCCCAGGACAGGGAGGCCCTTGGGGAGGTGGACCAAGCTCTGGGGGGCGGAACAGAGGGCCTGAGGAGGCGGCCGGGCCACGACTCACCCAGCTCCAGAAGCTACGTGCTTTACGGAGTAAGGACAGGGCTCCGGGCTCCCAGGTGGCACCTGGTCCCTGCCGCTGGCCCCAGCCCACTCCGCCCTCGCCCTCACCCGATGACAAGGCCTGCAGGCCGAGTCACAGGGCCGAGGCCCCAGGCAGAGCGGGCTCCAGCCCCGGCCCCAGAAGGTGCTGCGTTGAATCCCGAGATCCTCTCTCCACCCACCAGGCTGGAGTCATCCCAGTTTCCCGGTGACCAAGGAGCCGTCCTGGCTCAGAGAGGACGTGCAGCAGGGGGCAGCTGTTCTCCCTCGTGGTGGGGGGGTCCAGGCCCAGAGCCCACCCCTCCCTCCGATGCACATGGAGTTGGGTGGAAAGAGGAAGTGGGCTGCAGGTGAGCAGACACCCCCCGCCAGGGCCAGCTGCCCACGGAGAATGGGCCTTGGCCATCCTGACCTGCGGGGGTGCCACAGCTGTGGCCGCCTCTTGGCTGAGTGGGTGCTGAGTCCCATCCAGGGGCCAGGGACTGTGGCTGTCTTCACGGTGGGGGAGGGGTGGCAGGCAGGCCGAGGTATAAAGGGGGGTCCTGAGAATGGGTGAGAGCCCAGGAGGGCAAGCCCAAGAGCAGGAGTGACCAGCGGGGGGCCGCGGGGGCCGCACAGGTGGCTGTCTGCAGGGACCCTGTGTCCGCCCCGGCTGCTAGGGGGCTCCTTAGTGCCCAGAAGCAGGAAGGGTGGTCTTGCGAGGGGCTGGCTGACTCAGAGCCCCTCCTAGGGAGTGGGGAGGAGCAGGGATCAGGACTCTGAAAGTGGGGGGAGGGCACCAGTGGGCAGGGTGGTGGGTTCGCCTTTCTCCTACAGAGCTGGGGGTGCAGAGGCGGGGCGGTCCCCGGCAAGCCCGGGGACACCTCCTGCCCGCCCCCTCCACCGGTCAGCCCTCTCCCTGGGACCGTCCAGGGAGCGAGGACTGATGGAGCCTGAGGCAGGGGGTCGGCCACACAGAGCAGGAAGGGGAGGCAGCAGGGAGGGGCAGGGCATCCACGTGAGGCTGTTTATTCATCCAAGCAGCGAGAACATGCCTGGACCTCAGGTGCTGGTTCACAGTGCAGGGGGAGGGGGAGCCGTGTCCAGGGCAGGGCGGGACAGGGGCAGTGGGGAAGGGACGCTGGGGAAGGGCCCTAACCCACAGCCTCCTTGATCCTCACGGGCTCCAGGACCACCATTCCCATTCCACAGATGCGGCAACCGAGGCTCTGAGCATGCAGGAGCAGCCCAGGTCACCAGAGTCATGGGAACGGAGGAAGCTCGCCAAGGAGGGGCCACCCACCTTCTTTGCTCCCTTTTTTCAGATTCTTAGAATTAGAATTATCAGTGAAATGGCCGTTCATTGCGCCACTCACCCAGGACAAAGAGAGAGGAAGAGGCTGGCTGCCCTGGCGCCTTGGACTCCAGAGAGCTCTTGGGAGGGGCTCCTGGCTGCTCTGGGGGGTGCCCTCAGAGCACTCAGTGGGGACGCAGCAGGGGTCTGACTTCTGCTGGGGAGACCCCCAAGGTGGGAAGGTTCTGGGTCCTCCTGCTGGGCCCATGGTCCGGGGAAAGGAGGGAGGTCAGGGCCAGGAAGCCCCCAGGGGTGCCCACACCCCGACCCTCTCGCTCACGGCTTCTCACATTTCTGGTTCTAGTTTCCTCCTTCTGGCCAGGTGCTGTGTAATCCCGGGCACAGTGCGGGCCCTCTCTGGTCTCGATCAGGAAGGGGACTTGCTCCCTGGGCCACCAGCTGGGGCTGGGCCATTCCTTGCTTCCCAAACCTGGCTGGGGGTGAGGCCTACCTGGGGCGCTCCCAACAATTCCGATTACGAGGCCCATTAAATCAGAAAAGGGCAGGCACCCTATTGGTAAGTGGCTCACTGGCGTCCTGCACCCAGGAGGGTTGGAAGCAGGCGAGGGGTGCGCGTCCCGGGGCCTGAGTTTTCTGGGCAAGGGTGGCCGCTCCTCCCACCCCGGGGAGTGTCCTGGCTGGCGCCTGGGGGCAGCTGCATCCGGCCGCCCAGGGGCCTCATTGACTGCAGGCCAGGCCCGCGCGGGGGCGCGACCCAGGGGGCGGCGGCGAGGGGCGCCGACAGCCTCATCCAGTGCTGTGCAGAGCGGAATCCCAGCGGCGGCCAGCATCGGGGTTCGGGGCCCTCCCGCACCCTCCTCGGCCTCCTCCCCACGCCGATCCGGTCCCACCCCACCCCAGCGCGCCGGCGCAGCCAGCACCCCGCCCATCGCGCCGGGAGCGCGCACACGGGCCCCTCGCACGCGCCCTTCCCCTTTACTGCAGCTGTCTGAACCCGGGCGCGTCCCCTCCGGCCCCAGGCCCCGGTCTGCCCCCCGTAAAGGGGGCTGGTTCCGAAGCTGCGGCCGCCCGGGCCATGCCCTGCTCAGAATAGCATTGGACTCAGCGCTGAGGCCTCGCCAGATACAGCCGGGCCGGCCCGGGCCCGCGTCCCTGCCAGCGCCCCGGGGTGCGGTGTGGGGGGGACAAGGGGCTGGGTGCACCTGAGTAACAGGGGACGACACCCCTCGCTGGACCTCGAACGGCTTTTGGAGCCCTCCGTCCCCTGTCCAGGGCTGCGTGGACGCCCAGGGCTGGCACAGTCCTCAGGACAGCTGACAGTGACACAGCCATTCCTCACATGCCCTGGGTCCCCACCTACGTGGGCAGCTCCTGGCTCTCAGGCGGAGGCACGGACCGCGCTCCCCAGATGCCTCACCCTTCCCCCAGCACACCTGCGGTGGACGGAGGCCCCCTGGCTCCCAGGCCTGCCAGGAAGGTGGGCGCTGACCACAGCTCCCTCTGCACCAGCGCTTCCTGGCTGGCCCAGGCCTTGCTCCTCCCACCCCCATAGCACCGTCGCAGGAAACAGAAGGGGCGCGAGCTCTCCCACCAAGACCAGAAACCTCTGCAAGGTCCTGTCCCATATCAGCCATTTGGAAAGGGGTGGCCTCGGCACAAGGCCCCCTGGGGTGGTCAAGGGAGGGCGGGGGGTGGGGGTGGGGGTGGGCAGGGCAAGTGGGTGGGGCGGGGCCTCCTGGGAGCCTTGCTCAGGAGTGGGTCTGGCAGCGGTCAGGGCTTTAGAGCAGACCCCAGAGGGTGGCCAGGAGCACGGCGCCCAGGGCCAGGGTCCCCGGGGCGGCCCAGCCCGCGCCGTTGCAGAGGTCGTACTGGCAGCAGGACGTGGTGGACGCGTGTTTGGAGTAGCCGTCGTACACCGTCTCGAAGCAGCTGGGCACGCAGGACTTGCTCACCTTCACCCTTGTGGGCGTGTAGTCTGCAGGGGGTGAGGAAGCCGCGACCCTGCACCCGGGACCTCCAGCGGGCCCCGCCCCAACCACAGGGCCCACAGCACACCAGGGCTCCCCCTCCCTCCTCGGTCTCCCCGCACTGCGGGGGTAGGAGGGAGAGCCTCCCCAAGAGTCGCCCAGGGCAGCAGGGCCGGGCCCCGCCCACTCACAGGTGCGCGTTGTCATGCAGTAGGCGACCATGGCTGGGCAGCGCATGGGGTTGAAGCAGTTTTCTCCGTTGTAGGCGCAGACGTGGCAGTCCAGAGCTGGGGCTGGGGGCAAGGAGCGGGGCAAGGAGCGGGGCAGGCATCACAGAACGGCGAAGGGCCCCTCCGCCAGCCCGGCAGGCCCCCAGCCCCAACACCTTCCCAAAGGCACGACAGCTGGAAGGTGCGGCAGTCGGCAGGAATTCTGGCCTTCCCCACTTCCAGCCCTTTGGTCCCCAGACATGGGTCTGTCCATCCCTCTGTCCATCCATCTTACCCAGAGGTAGGCCCACCAGGACCACCAGGAACAGGGCGAGCAGGGGCGCCATGGCTGGAGCGAGAGGGCAGAGGGGAGTGGGAGGCAGACAGCAGCAAGGCCCGATTCAGCGCAGCCAGGCCTGGGCACAGAGGGGCTTGGCCAACCCCCTGCCCTCCGGAGGCTCTGGGTCTACTGGGCGATGCAGCCCTGTGGGGGGTGGGGGGCAAGAGCAGGTGGTCAGTGGCAGCCCGGAGAGATGCACAGGGGACCTGGGCAGGGGTGGGGTGGGCAGAGGCAGGGCCTGGAGGAGGGGACACGGGACAGAGGCAGGGAGCTCGGCCTGTGTGGATGGAGTGGATGACGGGGGCAGCGCTGGAGAACGGGAGGGGTGGGCGAGGTCAAAGGTGAGGCTGGGGAGGCAGCAGGGGCCTCGAATGGACTTTACCCAGGGGGTGGCCCACCGCACCGCGGGGCCCTGGGTGCAGGGTGGCTGGGGCGCCGCAGCGGGAGCTCCGCGGCAGGAGGAAATGTGCTGGAAAGCTTGCGGGGAGGGCTGTGGGGCCCGCCTCGGGAGGGAGAAGCCCTCTCCCTGAGGGCTGCGGGGCATCTGAACAACGTCCCCCGCCCCCGCGGGGATGCTGGGCTCCCGGTGCCCACCCTGGGAACTAAATCTGCCTCCCGCTGCCCGAGGACGACACGCTCGGCCACGACCCGGTTCCGGGCCGGACCCCGAAGCCTGGGTCGGGCCAGCCCAGCGGCCGCGGCGCACTCTGCGTCCTGGGGCGGGGCGGGGCTGTGGGGTGACCCGGCCCGTGACCTTCAGCACGCTGAGCCCCCGCCCGGGGCCCGCACTCACCCGCGGCAGGTCGCGGGTCGCCCCCTCGGTCTGGCTGCGCGTCCAGCCGTGCGCCCCGCAGCGCCCGCGCCGCGTCGCCGACTCCGGGATTCTGCGGCCTGCGGTACCCGCGGCGCGTGAGCCCGTCGCAGGCTCCGCCCCGGCCCGCCCCCGGCCCGCCTGCAACCCCCGCGCGGGGACCGGGCACCAGCGCGGGCGCCCCTGTGCAGACGCGGCTGGCAGCCAGCCACGCCCGGCCCCGCAGCGACACCCTCGTGACCCGCAGACGTCCCGGCACCGCCCACGCGCCACCGACCGTCTCTCCGGGGTCCCGCCGCAAACCCCGCCCCCGTCCTGCTCTTCTTCCCCTCCGCCGCCCCTCCCCACTACCACCGCCCGCCCTCGCCTCCCTCGCCCCACGCAGGGGCAGTAGCCCCGGCGACTGGAGCGTCAGCCCCGAAGGTCAAGCCTCAGTACCCCACGCGACCTCCCCGGCCTCCCCGGCGCCGCTGCCACGCTCCTACCGCCCAGTTCAAGCGGCCGCATTGCCGCAGCAGGCCCCGGGTCTGGGCTCCCACCTCGCCTCCCTGCCTTGCTGTGTGACCTCAGGCCAGTTACTTAAGGTCTCTGCGCGTCGGGCCCACAACTGCACAGTAGGGATGAGCGCTCCGGTCATAGGGCTGCCGGCAGGATTACGCAGGGCGCAGTGTCTGGCTTTAGTGCTTCGGCTTTGATGGGCCCCTCCCAGCATTATAAGAATATTTTAAAAATAAGTTTTGGTGCAACTTAAATACCACAATGTATTTTTTTGCTCTGTTTTAGGCAAAATTTAATAGATGTTCATGGGCCTAACAATTTCAAATTTTTCTGATGAAAGGGAAATATTAGACCATTTTATTTGACCCATAAGGCTCATGTTATTTATTTTTTCCCTTTTAAAAGAAATTAAACGTTTTGGCGCATCCCCTAAAGTATGGGGGGGGCCAGGCACTCTGTCTCCTGTGCATCCAGGGCAAGTCAGCTGGACTGTGGGTCACCCTTTTTACCACATAGCCACCAAGACCACTCCCCCTCCATGTGCCAGGAGTTGGGAATACAGAAGAGAATCAAACCGACCAACACTCCCAAATATTCCCATGCCAGCAGAGCTCACACTCTAATGCAGAAAGAATATAAAAGAAACACGGTGTGTCGTGGGCTTCGGCATCAGGCTACAAGGAATGCACTGGATCTGCGTTTGCTGTCCCGCCTTAAGCAGCTGGAAACCTGGGCCAGGGACAATGGGCGGCACAGGTAGTGATCCCTGAGTGAAGGAGAGCAAATGAGGTGAGCCTGGGGGTGGCACTGCAGTCTGCTGCATGGAGGAAACAGCTTAGAACACAGGGAAGCCACGGCGGAATTCAGGGCATGACCCGGAAGAGAGGAGAGCCCAGAGAGGGAGCTGGGGAGCGGCACAGGGCCCCCGAGTGTGCGTGCTGAACGGCACCTGCGTTTTGCGGGAACTACCCCAAGACATGGAAAGGTCACTGGGAGGGAGCAGGCAGGGTTTTTTGGGGCTCACAAGGGCTGGGAAGAGTTCATCCCCCCAAGACGAGCACCCACTGGGTGAGATCCTTAGAAGAAAGGAAAAGTGCTCAGCCATGGAATCAGCCTGAGACTAGGGACAGCTCAGTCCCAACTAAGGAGGTTTAAGTGCAAGCTTTGAAAGGATCCACTTGTTTCCAAGTAGCCCAACTGCACCTCAGAACAGAACTCAAAATCATTTAGAAGAATGCCCACCCCCAGCCCCCAAAAAACCCTACAACGTAAAATTCATCCAGTAAAGTGTCTGTCATCCAATTAAACGTCAGCAGGCATGCAAAACAGGAAAATGTGACCCAAAATAGGGAGACAAATTTGTCATTAGAAACAGTCCTGGAAATGACACAGATGATAGAATTAGCAGGCCTAAATATACCAGTTACTAATAGCATCGTAAGTACATGCAATATTTCGGAATCAATTTGACAAAAGATGTGAAAGACCTATACCCTGAAAACTGCAAATCATTACTGAAAGAAACGTAAGAAGACTTCAACGGATGGAGAGAGATGCTCTGTCCATCGATCAGAAGACTCGGTATTAAGATGTCACTTCTCCCCAGCTGATCTGTGGGTTTGAGGTAATCCCAATCGATATTGTAAGCTTTTTTTTTTTTTTTGGTAGAAGTTAACAAGCTAATTCTAAAATTTATATGGACATGCAAAGGACCTAGAATATCCCAAGAACAAAGTTGGAGCGCTCACACCACCTGATTCCAGGGCTTACAACTGAAGCAGGGAGGTATCGGCACCAAGACGTACAGGTCAGTGGAACAGAGTCTAGAAATACAGGCCACAGATATGGCCCCTTGGCTTCCGACCAAGGTGTTACAGGCAGAGAGGGCAGCCTTTTCAACAGACAGGGCCAGCCACAAGCAAAAATGGAAACTTAGCCTCTGCCTTGCACCATGCATAAAAATTAACTCAAGGGAGTGGATGTGGCTCAAGCAGTTGAATGCCCGCTTCCCACACAGGAGGTCCTGGGTTTGGTTCCTGGTACCTCCTAAAAAAAAAAACAGCAACAAGCAAAACAAACAAACAAAAAAACAACTCGGGGAAGCCGATGTGGCTCAGTGGTTTCCCACATATGAGGTCCCAGGGTCATTCCCCTGCCCCGGGTACTTAAAAAAAAAAAAAAAAAAATTTTAACTCAAAATGGATCAGAGACTTAAATGTAAGAATTGAACTTACAAAACTTCTAGAAGGCATAGGGGGAAATCTTAGTGACCATGGGTGTGGCAAAAATTTCTTAAAATCCACAAACTATACAAGAAGTGGACAAACTGGATTTCCTCAACATTTATTTTATTTTTTTAAAGAAATTTCTAAACTTATTTATTTTGTTTTGTGCTCACAGTCTGCTCTCTGTGTGTTCTTCTCTGCTTGTCTTTCTCTTTAGGCAGCACCAGGAACCGGTCCTGGGACCTTCTGGAGGGAAAGAGGCCCTTAATCTCTTGCACCACCTCAGCTCCCTGGTCTGCTGAGTCTCTTATTGTCCCCCTTTTGCGTCTCTTCTTCTTGCGTCATCTTGCTGCGCCGGCTCTCCATACGGGCCAGTGCTCCTGCGTGGGCCAGCTCACTGCTCAGGCCAGCTGGGCCTCCTATCTGGTAGACAGGAGCCCAATCACTTGACCAACATCCGCTTCCCTCCTCAAAATTTAAAACGTTCGATCTTTAAGCTACGCGGTGAAGGACAAAGGCTACGTAGACGTGAGGATGCGGCCCTGCAGGGGAGACAGGTCCCAGGATTCTTGCTGGGGTGTGCAGACTTCTGGGTGGATCGTTGAGACGCGAGGGCGTTGCCCACAGTGGTGGAGCTTTGGAGAGACACCTGGTGAGCTTCCTCGCCAGGAGGGCAGCAGCCTCCGTGAGAGTCACGTGGGCACCGCTGGGCTGTCCGTCCACACAGGCCAGTGTCTTCTGAAGGTCTGCATGGATGGCCAGCTCTTGCCCGGACCAGCCCCGAAATAGCCAAACCTGGGGCCAGTCATTGTGGTACAGACCTGGGAGCCAGAAGAAACCTTGGGGTTCTTGACTGCTGTGCCTTCTGGGTCCAGATGGAGCACGGAATGCCACCAGGGGGATGGCGCCCCAGAGGCACCCAGCAAGCGGATGACTCGGCTCGGGATCCAGGCCCAGGCTCCTGAACTGGGTCCAAGGCTGCTCTGGAGAGAGCATTAAGCAAAACAACCACAAAGACCAATCAGCCGGAAAAAACAGCACTGTTCAGAAAATGAAAAGGCAAGTCAGACTGGGAAAAAACATCTGCAGAAGATGCAGCCGACGAAAGAAGATCTCTCCAACCTGCAGAAGATGTATCCAAAATATACGAAGTGCTCTTACAAAGAAGGAGACAAACCCAGTTACCACAAAAAGGGGCAAGAGCATTGAGTAGACACTTTACCAAAGGACATAAATGGATAGCACATCAGCACATGCCAAGATGCCAAGACTGTCAGTTCACAGGGAAATGCAAATTAAAACTTCAGGGAGAGACCCCCACACACGTGTTAGAGCGTCTAGGTTCAAAGACCAACAGCTCACATGTCTGTGAGGGTGTGGGCCACCGGCACCCAAACAGGCTGGGGCAATACAAAGTGGACCCACCAGTTTGGAAAACAGCCCAGCAATTCTTAAACTTCTCCCGCCGTAGGACCCAGCCATCCCACTGCTAGGTATTTATCCAAGAGAACTGGAAACACACGTCCACGCCAAGAACCGCACCCAGAGCTCATGGCAGCACTGTGCAGGACCGAGCAAAACTGGACACCACCCAGATGCCGCCCACAGGTGCACAGACAGACCAGCCGCCCTTTCCACGCTACGCCTCAGCAACTGAAAACAGCAGCGCCGGGACACTGCAGCATAGCTGGACCTCAAAATAGCCGTGCTGAGGAAGAAGCCAGACACTGCCCCCCCGCCCCCCAAAAAGAATATGTATTGTGAAATCTCACTTATGTAACATTCTGGAGAACATAGTCTAGTGACAAAACATCACAGCTGCCTGAGTACATGGGGTACAGGGAAGGAGAGGAGGGAGGGACCTCCAAGAGGTGCAGGAAGCTTTGGGGGGGTGAGTGTGTCTGTCGTCCTGGTTGTGGATGGGTTCACAGGTGTTCAAAGTTAAAAACTCCGCACACTGTAACAGTCTGTTTCAAGCATACCGCTATAAAACACGCCAACAAACAGAAAACAGCAGGTTAGATGGGGACAGACGCTCTGGGGACAGGGACTGTGCCTCCCTGCCTGGGCAGCTGGGGGTGGAGACCTGCGAGCGGGCTGGGTCAGCCTTGGCACCCACGCGGGACTCCAGACTTAGGTGGGCGAGGGTGGAGGGGAACCCAGAACCCAGGGCCTCAGGGGAGCAGCTCTGCTTCCCTGGGCTGGGCTTCAAGTCCCTGGGGTGGGCGCAGGGGGCAGGGGCCGGGAGTCGCCCGCCCACCCGGCCTTGGTTTGCCGCCTCCGCGGCCCAGGCGCCTGGGTCCTGCCCTTTGCCCGCCCTGCTCCCAGCGCCCCGGGCTCCTCGGGTCCGCCTGGCGGGAGTGGGGGCACCAAGGGGGCGCAGGGCCTCGCGCCCGCCGCCGGCCTGGGCTCCGTTCCATTGCCACGAGGGCCGCGGCTCCTCCGGTGGCCACCGGGGGGCGCGCTGCTCCGGGGCCTGGCACCGCATCCTGGGTTATTTCCCTGGGGCTCCGGCGGGAGCGCCGCGGGGAGGTGGGGGAGAGGGAGTCCGGAGCCCCTGGCAGCACTCAGGGGGCGAGAGACCTGCAGCCCCGCGGGGGGCGGGGGGGCAGGGGTGCTGCAGGGGGCCGAGCCCCCGATCACAGCGCAGCGACGCCATAGGGCGCGGGCTGACCCCGGCCGGTGCCACGGGCACACGCAGGAAACTGAGGCCCCGGGGGGTGGGGGCTTTGCTCCAGGTGCCCCCGCCAGGACCGGGGGGGACCCCCGCCAGCCCGTGGGGAGGCGGGGCTTGGGCGCCGAGAGGGAGGGGGCGGTGGGGCGGAGACTGGGCCACTGAGCCTCCGGAGGGGGGCGGGGCGGGAGAGGGGGCCGAGCGGCGGGCAGCCCTCCGGGGGTCCCACGGTGGCCCTCAGGGCCCTGGACAAGGCAGGATGACCGCGTGGTTAAGAGCCGAGGCCTCCACGACTCCCGGCCCCACCACGGAGTAGCAGAGCCCAGGCAGCGGGCCCAGAACGCAGGCAGCGGGCCCCAGAGGCTGTGCTCCCCCTGGGCGCCTCTGGGCAACTTCACCCAGTCCTTCTGGCTCTGAGTCACCCCCTCCCCATCTCTCTCCACCCTAGTGAGGTCTGGCCGCGGGGAACTGCTGGGCTCACCTGGGCAGCTGGACTTGCCTGGGCCCATGGCTGCCAACAGCCCGTGCGGGGACACACCGGGCCCCCCGCTCTGCCTGCGGTGTCCTGAGCGGGCCTCGCTGCACGCCCTTGGGCCAAGTCCACGGGGCCCTGCCCTGGACAGCTCTTCTTCCCCAGGCCCCCCAGCAGGGGCTCTGTGTGGGAGGGGCCTGGAAGCCCTTGGCCTAGAGCTCCTGTTCAAGGTCAGCCCCCGCGCCCCTGCGCCCCACATGGGTGCTGCAAAGGAGGTGCCTGGGGAGGGCCGTGGTTCCCTTGGAGGGTGGGGAGACATGCTGGCTGTTCCCAGGTGGCAGCCCTGGGGGACCGTAAACCCTGATGTGAATTCCCCACTTGTGGAAAAGCACAGCCACGCTCGTTTAAACTCATTTCTTCCTTTTGGCAGGGTCGAGTAGAAAAAGAAACGGAAACCAAACAGAAGAAATAGGAAAGCAGGAGGAGTGGAAACAGCCTGTGTCCTTCTTCCTCCGCACTGCCCAGGGAGGCTGTGTCCTCTTGCCTGGGGGAGGGGCTGCAGCCTCTCGTATTGGGGTGGGGGTCAGCAGCCCCGTGCCCCCTGATGACCAGCCCAGGGGGCCTGACCTCCCATCATGGCTGGGGAAGGAGTCGTGGAAATCCCCAGGGAAAGGGTGGGTAGTGTGGAAATCCCCTGGAAAGCAGGGGAAGGCATGGGAGGGTCATAGGCTGGGGCCCAAGATGAAGGCAAGGAGGCCCAGAGCCAGCGCCAGGCTGACGGTGGTGCTGGCCAGTGGGCTGCAGGGGTGGGGGGTGGGGGGCGCAGCGCTGTGCAGCTTCAAGTTGCATGGGTCTTCCCGGCAGCAGGAGATGGTGGCCTTGCCACTGCTGACCTGGCCCTGCACGGTGTCGCAGGGTGTGCATGACTCAGCACATTCCTTCTGCACCAGGTTCCCGGACAGGGTCTCCACTGGGCCGGGGTGGGCACAGTCAGCTGAGCTGGCCACCCCAGACCCTCTGTGTGTCCCCTCCACCTGCCCCAGGTCACCCGACTCGCGCTCACAGAAGGCTTGTGTCCAAGCTCCCGGCCAGCGTCGCCATTGTCAGCCCACCCTACCTCCTGGGGATGGTGCCCCCAACCCCTGGGACACCTGGAGGAGTCCTGTGGAGCCCAGTGCTCACCCTTGATCATGGTCTTGCAGAAGCACGAGGTGTGGGAGCAGGGCTCTGGCTTCTCGCAGCTGGAGGAGCTGGTGCACACGTGGCACTGGAGAGCTTGGGCTGCAGGGAGAAGGTGTCGGAGTCTCCGCTGGCCCCGGGGATGCCTCCAGGGACACGGAGAGGCCTGGGGTCACTGCCCAGATAGACCCTCTGGACAGAGCCCTCTGCCACTCCTGCCCTAGGCCAGGGCCCTTTGTGGGCTCCCGGACCCTGCCAGGGTCAATTGCCGTGAACAGCTTCAGGAGGGGCAGATGACAGTCCCTGTCAGCTCGGGGTCTGTCGGGCCCCGCCTGGAGGAGGTGTCCTTCCTGGATCTTGCTTAGAGGGACAGTGAGGAGGCGACCAATGTGGGGGTGCCCCAGAGATCCCATCCTTGAGAGTCCAGAGCTCTGGGCTCTGATAAGACAGGGGTGGAGTACCTGCTCCTCCTATCCCCTTCCAGGGGCCATCCCCCGCAAGGGCCACTGAACGCACCGAGTATCCTGGGGACTGCGGGAGGAAGAGCACAGCCACCTCCAGGGCGTCCTGGTCATCTGTTTTTCTGGGGGCGGGGTCCTCAAGACAAGGCCCTGCTCTGCTCTGATGCAGAGTGTCTGATTCAGTGAGTTGCTCCTGAGTTCTGGGACTCCACTAAGTTAAGATGTAAGGTTGACTTTTTCCTTTTTCAATTCCAAGACTCCACAGCCCCAGGAGCCCAGCACCCCACAGTTTCAGGATTGTCTGAGCCTCCAAGTCAGTTGCTCCAGGGTCCCAACGTCTGGTCACTCCCAGCCCAGGCTCAGCCTGGCTGAGGCTGAGGGTCCGGTCACAGGGTCACAGGACACACGGCCACCCCCAGTGGCCACAGCCAACGCAAGGAGGAGCAGGAGGAGTGTCTGCATTCCTGGGCTGGATTCCCCCAAGACCCCCTGCAGGGACGGGCCTAGCGGGACTGTAAGCACTGGGCAATTTACCCCGAGTTCAGTCATGCCCATCTGACCTCAGACCTTGGCAGAGGTCACCAGGTGGGCCAGGGGTCCTAGTCGGCAGAGGGCACTGGTGTTCAAGGAGGGGCCCGGGGGTGAGCAGAGACCTTGCCACCCCCATGGGCACACTCAGGGGTTCCATGGCAGCCAGTGGGGATTCAGAGTTGGGGGCTCCCACGGAACCTCTGAGCACCCCTGCCCATTTCCCAGGATGGAGGCTCAGCTGCCAGAGACCCAGCTGAAGGGTCTAATCCAACCACCCCACCTCCACCCTCCGTGCAGGAATGCCCTGCCAGCCTCCCTTCGGAGGTCCTCCGGCCACCTGGGGACAGCCCTGTCTGTGGGTCTGGACACCTGTGGCCTCCCCTGTGGCCCGGGCTTCAGGGCCTCGGAGCCCATCTGCCACGTCCCCCCTGAAATATCCCCTTGGTCCCAGAGACACCGAGACGGCGGCTGTGCTCCCAGATCTTGCCCCGGGCAGGCTCCAAGGAGGAGCTGGGCGGCAGGCGGCCCGGGCACCCCCTGCGTGGTTTGTGAGCGGCCCCTGGTCCTGCACTCCCTCCCACCCTTGCTTACGCCTGGATCAAGGACCCTCAGGGCCCAGATCACCCCCCACCGTGGGGTCACTCTGCACATTCAGCCGAGGTGGCCCCTTCTCCGGGTTGCCTGGGGGCACGCGGCCCCATCGGGGTCAGCCAACTGCGAGTGCCTCCCCCTCCCCCCTCCGCCCTGGAACGTGGCCTCCTCTGGAAGTGGGGTCTTTGCAGATGGAATCAAGTTGAGATGTGGCCAGCTGGAGCTGGGTGGCCCCAGCGACTGGCGTCCTAACAAAAGAAGACAGACGCGCAAAGGTCAGGGAAGGCCAAGGACGGCTGCAAACACCAGCAGCCGGAGGGAGGCCTCAGAACTTGAGGTCATTTGTACGGCAGCCCCAGGACGGGGACAGGCGCACACACACGAGTGCGCTGCTCCTCAGGTACAGCCAGCTCCTCAGAAGGACGTTGGAGGTGGGCCATAGTGGGTGGATAGGAGCTCACCAGCCACAGCAGGGAGCACAGTGGACAGCACCAAGTTGTCTTAGGGAAGGTCTGCATGGAAACTGCTCCCCTCCCTGAGCATTGCACGCTTCAGTTCTTCTCCACGAACGGGAAAGGGAAACCGCGCAGCCCCGGGGCAGGGCCGCGCAAGGAAGTTGCGCACTCGGCTTCTCTCCAACGGGATGTCACCTGCTCCGTTCCGGCCCCCGGCTCGAGGCTCCCTCCAGCACCCCGTGCTGGCACCGCAGAAAGGGGGTTTGCAGGGTTCCAGCCCCAGAGGCCATGCCGAGCGGCGGGCGGGTGTGGAGGCAGGGTCCCTGGCTTAGTCCCCGGCACCCGCAGGGCTGTTCACGCTCGGGGCCAGAGCGGCCTGACGGCCGCAGCGCCTGCCCCCTCGAAGCCACCCCTGCGCTAATCCTGCGGCCACGCTTCCCCCGCCGCCCCCGGCCACTGCCCAGCTCGGTGCGCTCTGCTGCCGCCTCTGACGGGCCCGCTGCCACGGCTGTCCCTCGTGGGCCTGGTCAGGCCGGCCTCGGAGGGCCTGCGGCGGGGACCCTTCCTCTCAGCGACCCGCCCGCACGCTGGCTCCCTCCCTCCCTCCCTCCTTCACCGGGGGGGCGGGCCACCCAATCCAGCGCTCCCGTGTGGTGCCTGCCTCTCCAAGGACCCAGCTGCCACCACGTCCCCTGAAACCCCTCCGAGCACTTGAGCCTCCCCAGAGGGTCCCGGCCTCGGCCCCGGGCCTGCCCTGCCGAGCTCGGCCGCGGCCCCTCCTCCCGCCGCCCACGCCGACACCCTGGCGCGTGGCACGCTCCCGCACACTGCGCACCGTCCGCCGCTGGGGCTCAGCTCGCTGCCAGCCCTTGCGCAGGGGGCCTGTCGCCCCGGGGCTCCTTTAGCGCCCGAACGCGGCTGGGGAGGCGGGCGGGAGGCGGCCCTCTCGGCCCGGGAGGGACTGGCAGGCTCCACGGCACAGTGCGGCTGGCCCCGGGGCGCTGGCACCCAGAGGCGGGCCGGGCGGCCGCGGAGCTGCGGGGCCGTCTCCCCCTCAACTCCCGGGTCCCGCCAGTCGTGTGTGTGAGCCTTGCAGGGTGTGCACTGGGGACATGCCCGGCGGGTCCCCGAGCCAGGGTGGCAGTGGTGAGGAGGGCAGGGGGCTCCCCGAGTCAGCTGGGTCGGGGCCGGGGCCGGGGCCGCGGCGGGGCCTGCGCAGGGCGGCGGCCAGGCCGTGGCGACTCCTCCTCGGACGCCCGCTCGGCTCTGCGCGCCGCCAGGGCCCTTTCAGGAGGGAAGGCGGGGCCCAGCCCCGCAGGCGGCGGCGGAGGAGGCGGGGGCCGACCCGGGCCCCGAGCTCGCCGCGGGGCGGGGGTGCAGCTGGGGGCGGGGCTCCGGCCTGGGGAGGGGCGGCCGCCCGCCCACGGTCAGCTTCTGCCGCCTTCCCGGGAGCTCCCACCGCCCACTCCTAGGAGGGCGCTGGGCTCCCGCCCACCACGTGGCGCCCTGCCCACGGCCTGGGACCCCACCGCTCCGGGAGGAGGGGAGCGAGCCGGTGGCGAGTTCTTTTGTTTTGCTTTTTTTTCAAAAATTTTAAATGTTATTGAAGTATATCACTGATACATAAACGTACATAAATAATAACTGTATAGCAATAGTTGTGACCTTACAAAACAAACAGGGATAACATCACCCAGGGCTCTCATACCTCACCCCACCACCAATACCTTGCATTGTTGTGAAACATTTTAAGCTAACGATGAAAGAGCATCCTCAAAATATTACTACTAACCAAAGTATCTTACATTACGTGTATTTCCCCCCCAAATCCAGCCGATTATTATTATTATTACTGTGTAATTTATGCATGGACATACATAAACAATAAGTGTACAGTAAAAGTGGGAACTTACAAAGCATCCATCATACATGAACCCACCACCCACACCTTGCATTATTGTGAGACATTTGTTAAAATTATGAAGGAATATTGTCAAAATCTTACTACTTACTATAGTCCTGATCTTACATTTATTGTATTTTCCCCCCAATCTACCCTATTATTATTTTTTAAATATATTTTTATGACAGAAGTTGTAAACTTACAAAACAATCATGCACATGTGCATTCCCAAACAACATCCCTCTATCAACACACTACACCGTGGTGGCACATTTGTTACAGATTATGAGATAATGTCATCAGACTAGTAGCAGGTCCTTTATCAACACAGTACATCTTTGGCTTAGATGCAGGAATATTACAGTATTACTGTTAACCACAGTCCGTAGGTCACTCCAGTTGTGTTTTTCCCCTGCTTCTCCACATTCCCACCACCCTGCAATAGTGATGTACATCTGCTCTAGCTCACAGAGGACACTCTTGCATCTGTACCATCAACCACAATCCTCTGGGTCCACTGTGTTATTCAGTCCCTAGATTATTCTCTAGCTTCCTTTCAGTTGGCATCTACATCCCTAGACTACCATCCCCATTTATACACCAGCTGTTACTCACTATAATGTGTTACCATCAACTCTGTACATTTCCACACTTTTACAGTAAAGTCAATTAAAACTGCTACATACATTAAAATCAGTAGTTCATCTCAGTCTTCCTTTTATCTCCTTTTAAGAATCCACCACCTACCACCAGGTCTTGAAGATATTTTCCTGCATTTTCTTCTAGAAGCTTTATAGTTCTTGCTTTTATATTTAGGTTTTTGATCCATTTTGAGTTAATTTTTGTACAAGGTGTGAGATAGGGTTCTCTTTCCTTCTTTTGGCTGTGGATATCCAGTTCTCCCAGCACCATTCGTTGAATGGACTGTTCTGCCCCACCTGGGTGGGTTTGACAGGCTTGCCAAAAATCACTTGACCATAGATGTGAGGGTCTATTTCTGAACCATCAATTCAGTTCCATTTGTCTGTGTGTCTGTCTTTATTCCAGTACCATGCTATTTTTACCACTGTACCTAGGTAATATGATTTAAAATCTGGAAGTGAGAGTCCTCCAACTTTGCTTTTCCTTTTTAAGATGTCTCTGGCTATTCAGGACTCCTTACCCTTCCAAGTAAATTTGATAATCATGTTTTCATTTATTTAAAAAATGCTGGTGGAATTTTTATTGGGATTGAATTGAATTTGTGTATCAATTTGGGTAGAACTGACATCTTAATGATATTTAGTCTTCCAATCCATGAACATGGAATGTTCTTCCAATTATTTAGGTCTTTTTAAAAAAATTTCTTTTAACAATGAGTTGTAGTTTTCTAAATACAAGTGCTTTACACCATTGGTTACGCTTATTCCAAAATATTTGGGTTTTCTCTGTCATATTTTATTTTCACCACTCTTTTGACACTTTTAGTTAGTTTTACTGATATAATCTTCATTTCTAGACTCTCATCCAAGCCCCTCTCTCCTGTCTTTTCTTCTCAGGCTGTAGCATACACTTTAGTATTTCCTGCAAAGCTGGTCTCTTGGTTATAAACTCTCTCGGTTTCTGCTTATCTGTGAATATTCTAAACTCGCCCTCATTTTTAAAAGGATATAAGATCCTTGGCTGGAAGTTTGTCTCTTGCAGTATCTTAAATATATCATACCACTGTCTTCTTGCCTCCATGGTTTCTGATGAGAAATCAGCACTTAATCTTATCAGGTATCCCTTATATGTTATACATTGTTTTTCTCTTGCTGCTCTCAGAATTCTCTCTGTCTTTGGCATTTGACATTCTGATTAGTATGTGTCTCTGAGTTGGTATATTCAGATTTATTTGGATGGGAGTACGTTGTGCTTCTTGGACATGGATATCTATGTCCCTCTTTAGGGTTGGGAAATTTTCTACCATTATTTCTTCAAATGTTCCTTCTGCTCTTTTAACCTTCTCTTCTCCTTCTGGGACACCCATGACACATACATTTGCATGTCTCTTGCTGTCATTTAGTTCCCTGAGAACTTGTTCAATTTTTTTCATTCCTTTCTTCATCTGTTCTTTTGTATGTTCGCTTTCAGAGGCCATTTCTTCAAGCTCACCCATCGTTCCTTCTGCCTCTTCAAATCTGCTATTATATGATTCCAGTGTATTTTTAATTTCATTCATTGCACCTTTCATTCCTGTAAGAGCTGCCATTTTTCTACGTATGCTTTCAAATTCTTCTCTGTGCTCATCCAGTGTCTTCTTACTATCCTTAATCTCTTTAGCCATCTCATTGCATTTATTAAGGAGATTTGTTTGAACATCTATGCTTAGTTGTCTCAACTCCTTTATGTCATCTGGAGGCTTATCTTGTTCCTTTAGCTGGGCCATATCTTCCTGTTTCTTAGGATTAAAATCTTCTGGATTTTAATTTTTTGTTGGTGTCTTGGCATCTGGCTTCCTAGATGTATTTATTCTGGGTGCAGTTTCTCTCTTTAATTTAGGGCTTCCTGCCCTTTCTCCCTAGCTGATTGTGCAGTAGGAGCCAAGGATGTAGCTGGTGCTGTAAGCTGTGGAGGCTCAAGCTGCCCTCATTGCCCCAGGGACCGATGAAGCTTCTCCTAACTCTCTCCTTTGCCAGGGGTAGGGACAGAGCCACAGCCGTGTGTAATAATCCAAGTCGTGCAGGCCTAGACTGTAGTTGCCCAGAGAGACTGATGAAGCTTCCCGCCCCTTTCTCCCCTGCCTGTGGCAGGGATGGAGCTGCAGGTGTGGGCAGCAATCTATGCCGTGTGGGTCTAAAATGACCGCAGTTGCCCCAGTAGACTTCTAATTATTCAGTCTGTGCCAGCTGAATGTACCTGCAGTTACCTGGAGAGGCTGGTGCAGGGCACACCAGCTTCCTCCCTGCTTGAGGTAGGGTTGAGCCCTGGGCTAGGGCTGCAGTCGATCTGGGTGAAAGAAGCTGGTCCCTACTGTCACTGTGATTTTCAGTCAGCCCAGCTTCCCCTCATGCTGGGGGCGGAGTCAAAATGGTGTCTACTGGCCTCTTTCCTACTTGGGCAGGTTCAAAGGTTAGCTGTTCTTAGTGTTATACTTCAGCCAGCAGAATTGACTAATCAGTAGCTGAAATCGGTGGCCAACCGTCTCTTCCTCCCCTGTTTTTGGGAAATGGAGCTTCCAATTCCAGCAGCGGAATAGCTCCTGGGGTGGCTTGTGCTGCCAGAGTAGGATGATCACCGGCCTCCGCGGTGTGGCCTGTATTTTCCCGGAGAGGCTGGTGCAGCTCCCCCCAGCTTCCTCCCTGCTGGAGGTGGGCCTGGGGCTTAGGCTATCTGGATGGAAAGAATCTGATCTGGATGGAAAGAAGCCAGTCCCCACCAGCACTGTGATTTTCAGTCAGCCCCGCTTCCCCTCATGTCAGGTGTGGAGTTAAGATGGTGGCTACCAGCCTCTTTCTGACTTGGACAGGTTCAAACTTTGGCTGCTTTTAGGATTATACTTTAGCCGCCGAATTTACTAATCAGGAGCTGAAGCTGGTGCCCAACCGTCTCTTCCTCCCCCGTTTTTGGGAAGTGGACCTTCCAATTCCAGCTGTGGAACAGCTCCCGAGGCGGCTTGTACCTCCAGTGGAGGATGGGCACATGCTTCCATGGCATGGAGGGCTCTACTCACAAATCCTCTCTGCAGGTGGGCATCTCTTCCTTCCATTCCTTCCAGGATGTTGCAGGATGCACCTCTGGTCTCCTGGAGCCCCCAAGCAGGTGCTTTAGATAGCTCTGGTGACTACTAACTGCCCTGTGGCAGGAGCCGACTCCAGGAGCTACTTCCCCTGCCGCCATCTTGCTGGTTGTCCTTGAGGGTTCCTTTTGATGTGTTCGCGCCCCAAATTTTCCCTGCAACTCTCCCCGCCTCCTCCAGGAAGCCTGCCAGGACTCCCACACAGGGCCCCCTGTTGCCCGAATCCCTGGGCTCTTTGGCTTTTTGCGGGCGCGGGGAGCGGACAGGACCTGGCAGCGGCAAGCACGCTCCTGGTGCCCTGGTTAGGCCCTCCTGTGCTTTCTTCCTTGTCCCTTCCGGATTCGACTTCGACGGTAGGGGCAGGCCACGCCGCCTCCCTTGGAGATTGGAAACTGGGGCGGTCCTCAGGATCTGCACCCGCTGCCCGGAGGACGTCCGAAAAGTCACCTAAGGCCCGGAGCCTCGGGCTGCTCAAAGCAAGAGGGCATGGGAAGTGGCTGTGGCTCAATCAGTGGGGCTCCCGTTTACCATATGGGAGGCTCCGGGTTCGGTTCCCGGGGCCTCCTGGTGAAGGCAAGCCCGCCCGCACGGCGTGGTTGGCTGACCCAGCGAGCACAAGCAGCAAGGGGGGGATAAATGAATAAATAAATAAAAAATCTTAAAAAAAAAACAAAAAACAAGAGGGCAGCCTCCCTCCAGCGCACCCACACACAAGGTTCACTCTTCCACGCATTCGCTCATGCACACACCGCCCCACCTCCCTCATCACGCACTCAGGCGGGCGTGGCGTGTGCAGGACAGACCGGGGAGACCCTGCCCGCAGAGGGGTCGCCCCTGGAGGGGCAGAGGAGGGGCAAGAAACGGGATTACGATGCAGGCACCCGCGGAAGCGCGGGGCGCCGGCTGCTGCCGGGGAGGGGTCCCAGAGGCTTCCAAGCCTCCCTAAAGACTCCCCTACCCCGGTCCCGGTGCGCAGGGGCGCCAAGGCCCGCGCGGGCAGGTGCGCTGCTGGCCGGTGTTCGTAGCAGCCGCGAGGCTTGGCTGCCACAGGCCCTGACCTCGGGGCATCGGCTCGGCGGTCACACCTGGGCTCCATGCGCCCTTGCCAGGCAGAGGGAGGGTCTTGGCCCCGCCGCCCAGCGGGAGCAGAATTACCCCGGTCAGTCTCTTCAGCAGATTGCAGGGTGCCAACAGCGGATGGCTTTGAAGGGGGTGTGGGCCACGGAGATAGCTCTGAGATTCTCCATTTCCAAAGCTCAGCGCCTGAGCTCAGGCGGCCCCTAGCCAACGAGAGGGAAAACAGGTGTCTCCCCTGACCCTCTTGCAGCAAACAGCGGTCCCCAGTGTGCTGAGTCCCCAGAAGTGAAGAGCCGGCCCCCGAAGCGGTGGCGCCATCTGGGAGCCCGTCTTGCGGAGGGGTTCTGGTGCACGTGGGCGGAGCGGCCTCCTGCAGTTGGGTTCCCAGAGAGCCCGGTAATCTGGGTGGGCTTCCTGGAGGCTGGAGCACGCGCCACCTGCCAGGGTTCTGCTGCAAGGGCCTGGCTGGTGGGTGGGGTGCACATAGCACTGCTCCCAAGAAGGGAAGTTTCCTGCCCTTTAACTTCAAGGGTAAAGGTCCAGGCCAGTTAAGGCAAATGGGAATAAAATGGGGCAGGGGGGAAGACCCAGAAGACAGAGCAAGGAAAGAGCCAGTGATACCCACTGTGAGCTGGTGCGTGTTTCAACAACAGCCCTTCCAAGAAATGTGCATCTATGGACCTACTTAAGTTTATTACAAATTTTACTGACGTAAAGGATGTGTGGCACACGATTTACAGATAATAACCCAAGACACAAGGCTCTTCGCTGCAGATGCTGCCCGGCCTCCTGGTTCTCGCAGAATGCCCTGGCAGGTCTTGCACCCACCTGTGGCCATGGTGCTAGCAGCTGTAAGGAGAGTAGCTCAGACATGGTGCGGTGGGCATTTCATTTTCATTTACCTTAAAGCGTTCCAGAATTTGAAGCTGTTGGAGCCTCACTCATTCGGAGATGTGAGGGGATGATTTGCTAAGTCTGATCATAGTTTTTGAATGTGGGAAGAATATTTCTCCCAAGTTTTGCCCTATTCAGCGGATATCAGCTACGGGCAGACAGAGGCAGCCTCAAGGGCATGCATATCAGCGAATCGTGGTAAGGTAACCAGGAGGTGATAGCTTTGAATATTACCTTTTGTTTTAAATAATTTATTTAATTGTAAGTTTATATCATTTAAATTTTTAGTTTTTTTTTTTTTTTTAACTTTATTTCAACTTCAACAAATAAAATAACAGACAAAAGGCAACTTAACAAATTATGGAAACATTACTTTAAAAAAGTCCTGTCCGGGCACATTTATTTTATTTAATCCTAAAAACAAAGTCAATTGTTCTCCAGTGCTCCAAAAGATGAATAAAATGAGCACAGATCAGTTAAATGACATGACCAAGGTCTCCTTGTTAATGAAGAAAATGAAAATAAAAAGCTTGATCATATTCATGTCTCATAAAACTAAACTCCATATACTTTTTTTTTACCTTTGGCATTAATATAGTGCCTTCTTTGCCTTTGCTACAAAAATATTACAATATCATTGCTAATTATAGTCTATAAGTTACATTAGTTGTATTTTTCCCACACACCACCACATTCTTACGTCATTTAATTGTTGATGAGTGTGTTTACCAAACTGGTTGACCTGGAGGTGCCAGCTCCTGCCCTCCCCTGACCGGTGACTGCAACAGGGCGGAGGTGGGAGGTGGGGGAGGCAGTCAGGGAGGGGGGAAAGGAAGAAAAGATGTGGAGAGAGAGAAAAGTAAGCGGGAAGGAAAGAGGGGCAGAGACGCGGGAGGAGGCTTGCGCCCTGGCTTCGGGCCCAGCCCCAGCGGGTCCCAGCGTCAGCCCAGCACACGGGGGATTTCCTCCAGTCTGCCTGCCTTCACCTGTGCAGGGTGCCTGGCAGCCCTGCCCCCCTGACCGACAGCCGGGACGGCTGTGCACCAGCGCCCCGCCCCAATCGAGGAATACAGACCTCACCAACCCACTGGGGACCCTGGAGCCGCCTGGATGTGCACCTCGGGCAGCAGGGCGGGGGCTGCCGTGGTGCAGACGCCTCCCCCGCCATTGGCCCCTGGGCACTCATTTGTAAAACAGGAATAAAATGGAATGAAATAAAATAGCACCCCTCAGTGTCCTCATTTGTAAAATGGGAATAGTAGTCGCTCTTCCCTCAAAGGGTCGTTATGGGGCTGAAACAACACTCGCGCGGCTCTGAGGCCAGCGCCTGGCGCTCACGCAGGCTGCGCCCCTGGGCCGGAGAGGCAGCTCCGCCGAGGCGCCGAGGCCAGCCCGGGAACCGCTCGCTCCGGGCCGTGCCTTTCGGAGCCCCGGTCTGTAAATGACGCAGGGCGCTGGGAGGAGACCCCCGTGGGAGCTGGGGGTGGCACTTCCCGCGGACGCGCGGGCGGGAGCGCGCCCTGGACGGCGCTGCCATTCTCGCCCGGGTCTGGAGAAGAGCTGCCTCACCCCAGGGCCTCGCTCCACACGGCTTGGGAACCCCGCTTCACCGAGGAGGAGGTGCCGAGGCCCCGGAGCCCGTCCTGGGTAAGCTCTGGCACAGGCGCCGGAGGATGGGCACGGTCGGCCTCGGCAGGGAGCCTTCCGCTCCCGGGATCCCCGGGGAGAAGCAGGCGCACCTGCCCAGGCGGGAGCGCGGGCCCAGCAGGGCGCGCGCAGGGGAGCGTCCAGCCGGCGCTCTGCCGGGGGCCGTGGGGCACCCCAAGCCCGCAGACACCCGGAGCTGGCGCCTTGGGAGGTCCAGCAGCGATGGCGGCTCGCGTTTCGCACACGCGGGCCGGGACCTGCCGGGTCAGGTGCGCCCAGGCCGGCTCGCAGCCGTAGCGCGACTCTCAGCAACCCCCGCGGAGGCTGCCAGTGCTCAGCTCACACAAAGGGAACATCGTGCGGCCCCTTCCGCTGTTTCAGAGCCAGCAGGACAGGGTGGAAATATTTTCGCCATTCACTTTCAAAAAGGCAAGGACTAGCATGATGGGGAAATTGGGGACTACCAGGGGGGCTTCTGAAACTGCCCAGAGCTGCGCTGTCCAGCCCCGCGCCGCTCCCTCTATTTAAATACCTCCCAGAAGACTCGGGCACGCAATTCCTCCGTCCCACTGGCCACAGCTCAAGTCCTCAGCACCACAGGTGCCTGGTGGCCATCGTACTGGAGCGCAGTTGCAGCATCTCCCTGCTGGACGGGTCCCCTGGGAACTCGTCAGAAATGCAGACGCGTCCCACACCTACCAGTCCACAGCTGCGTCTTAACCCAGCCCAGTGTGTTCAGGGAGGTCCGGGGGGCGGGGAGGGGGGGCGACCGGAGGGCACCAGAACTTTCCACTGGCCTTCCACTTCCCCCGACAGCAAATCCCACCCTCCACACAATTCAGGGCTCCTGCTTCGGTTTTGTGTGCATTTCAGAGGAAGCAGTTCTTCTGCTTGAAAACCAAACATGTCTCTTATGTTCCACTCGGCCAGGTGACCCCGTGGGCTTTTCCAGAACGTGATCTTA
>JAKSZT010012740.1:240303-290021 GCA_026826555.1 Tolypeutes matacus | reverse complement strand
CAGTGGGCCCGCCCGCGCTGCCTGCGCTTGCCGCGAGGCGGGGCGCGCCGCGCGCGCAGCGCCCTCTGGCGGCGGCGGCCGGCGTCCCTGCCGTCGCTCGCGGCGCGAGCCCCTCGCCCCTCGCCCCTCGCCCCTGTCTCCCTGGCTCTCGCAGACGCCGCCTGGGCCCTCGTCTGAGGAGACGCAAAGGCGCCGGCACGTCCCCGGCCCAGGCTGCGGGATGTTGCTAGGGAGATGGCACGCGGCCCGGTCCCCAGCGGCGCTGCTGCGGGGCTCTCCTGGAAACCCACCAGCTCTGCTCCAGACCTCGGGGGGCGCCCGCTTCCGCGGGGCGAGGGCCCCGGTGCGCGCGCAGGGTGCTCAGAGCGCGTCGGCACCTGGCCCCGAGGCGCAGTTTCGGTCTCAACCCGTGACCTCTGGTCCCCCTCCCCTCCGCCAACACCCGGCGCCCTCCCCCCCATGGAGCCTGAGACCCCCAAACTCACTCCCCAGCATACCCACGCCTTGGCTCTTCTGAAACGGGACCAAAGCGTCGGCTAAAAGGGAATGACTCAGCAGTGGGTTCAAAGGCCCTTGGGTCGCACAGGCGCGGTGTCGTGAGGCGGGGGGGTGGGGTGGGGAGGCGGCCCGGGAAGGCCCTGCCCGCTCCACCGGGGCTGTCAGATGACAGCGCGCTCTAGTGTCATCGCTCCACGCCGCTTCCGTGGTTCAGGAAGCTCTGGGGTTATTAAGTTCCCGAGTGATAAGCTGTGGGGTCCCTGGAGGACCCTTGGCCTGGGGGGGTGGGGGGCTGCGCGGCGAGGCCGAGGCTGGCCCCTGCTCCAGGTGCAGAGTTCTTGACCATCCTCTCCAAGGGGGAACTCCCTGGCCAGAGAGCCTCACCGGACAAGGTGCAGGGCCCGACTCCTTTGCAGAGCTTTGCTTCTGGGGCCAGCAGCTATGGCGGAGTGGGATCTGGGCGCTCCTGATCTGCTTGGATACTCCCGGGGATGGGGAGCTCATTGTCTGTCAGGGCAGCTCCAGCTGTCGGGGGAAACCCTGACAGAGAAAAGGGCCTTTCCCACTCGTTGCTCCCACTTGTCCCCGCAGGCCCGCCCCCCTCACTCCCCCAGCCTCGGCCACCTGTACCCGGGGTGGGGCAGCCCCTCAGGCTGGAGAGCCCAGGGTCATGTCCTTCGAGCCCCTTGCCCGCTGATCAGAAAATGCAGCCTCCTAGTCACCGACCTTGCCCACCCTGTCCCACCCACCCCACAGCTGGGGCTGGCCCTGGAGGTGGGCGTCCAAGAGAGCTGGTGAACGGAGAGAAACTCGCCCACGTTCTCTGCGCTGCCTCTACTCCTACACCTCACTCCTCGCTGGACCCGGAGGCCAGGCGGCCAGGGCCTGCTCTGCCTCGTTGACCACCGAGTCCCCAGGGCCAGCACCTCGGGCGGGCGCTGGACACCCCTGTCCAGCTGGCCTTATCGGCCCCCCACCATGTTCTCCAGCATCTTGGGGGTGCGTGACGGGCAGGTGATTGGGGAACTGGAAGGAGCCCGGGACGCTTTGGGGGCACTCCTGGGGCCTCTTGGTTCCCTAAGGATTGCCACGTGAGCGGTAGCGTTAGGCTTCACTGCTGGAGGCAGGCCCGCAGCCTGAGCTCCAGAGCCCCCCGCCTGATTTCGCGGCGCATATGCGGGGCGAGAAGGAGCGCGGGCTCACGGCGCCGCCCAGCGGAGCAGGAGCAGCGGTGCGAGCGGCGGGAGCGCGGTGGGTGCGGACCCCAGCCCAGAGAGGCGCTCGGACCCCCGCCCCGGCTCCAGCCCCGCCCCAGGCCCACCCCCCGGCGCCGCACCCAGCGAGTTGCGCTGGTCAGCCGTGGGTCCATAAAAGGCGGGAGACCTGCGGCGCCTCGGTTTGCTCAGATGCGCTCTGGGGAGACCGAGCGGATTGCCCCGCGAGGGGCTGCCTGCCGGGGCTCTTCTTCGGGAAGTCCTTACCCGAGTCCACCCGTGCGCCGTGCGGGCCGTGGGGCAGTGCTCGTGGCCTGGGGATCAGGCAGAGAGGGCCGCTCACCCGGGGGCCACACCCCTCCGTGGCGGTCGCACGCGGGCCCCGGCTCTCCTCCCGGCGGCTGGGGCACTGGGACTGGTGCCTCGTACTCTTTGGCCCGGGCCGAGGGCTGTGGTGAGAGCCCAGGAGGGAGCTCTGGGTATGTGAGTCCCGGGGACTCGGCCAGGACCACCCTCCCCCAGCCCCCAGATGGAAACAGCAGTGGCTCCTAACTTCTTCAGGTAGCTGGGGAGCAGCCAGCAGCAGGCTTCACCTGGCTCTGCTTTAGGGACCCGGTCTGAAGATGGAGATAAAGAAATGGAACCCAGACAGCTCTTGGCAGTGTCCTGAAGGACAGACTTGACTGCATGGGAGGTGGTCCTGCCACAGGGAGAAAGTCGGAGAAAGATTTTTCTCTCATGGGTTTGGATTATGCTGGAAAGCAACGTCTCTCATTGGGGGCTGGGGCGGGGGAGGTCCCACCGTTACCTGCCGCAAACTTGGAATAACTTTCCACAGTGGGGGTGGATCCCACAGGGGAACAAAGCTGGGCGGCCCAGCTTCCCTGGCCGAGAGCCCCAAACAGCAGCCTCGGCTCCTCTGGACCCCAGTTCCACATGCTGAGGCTATCAACCAAAAGTGAGGGTCCCCCTGAATCCCCCAGGGTGTCGCTCAGTCAGTCCCGGCTGAATCAGTGTCGTGGACAGAATCGCTCAGCTCCGGGTGGGACACGCTGTGGGGGAGGGGAATGCATCCTGTAAATGGACCAACCCCCCTTTTAGAGCCTGGGGGCACCCAGAGACAGAGGGGGTGCAAGGTAGAGGCCAGGAGGGAGGAGCCAGCCCAGGAACTGGGGTGTCCCTATAAAGACCCCCCAGGAAGGAATTAGCTTCTCGAGCGATTTCCCTTTCGACGATGGGGAAATCACATTTGGTGGATAATTTAAAAATCTAGCACTCGCAGAAAAGTCCTCCCACGCGTCTGCAAGGATTTCATGTTCCAACCACCTGGGCCCCCTGGGTCAGGACATCCAGCTTTGATTGGGATCGCAACTCAAAAATGAACACCAGTTCCCTGGAGACAAAGTGTAGACTCAGGCAAGTACAGGGTTAAGTGCAAAGCCAGTGACGTGACGAGACTGGAGCCAGGTGGGAATCATCCCTGTATAGCCCTCTTTAAAGGGTCAAGAGAAGCTCTCAGATTAGAGGAGCTAACAGATTGTTCTTGTGATTCCAAATCAAAATAGGTAGTTGACAAATTGATTTTAAATCATCTGTTTTTAGTTGAAAGATGTAAGACGGTTTTACAGCCTTGTACTTAGTTATGGAATATTTACGGAGACTTGGAGTCACTGGATGAGTTGAATTAGACTTTCATAAGGTAGTTGAAGCACTTTGAAAGGTTTGCTGGTCAGGTCAAGTAATAGGAAAAATTCAAAGATATAAAACGTAATGCTGCTGTGTACATCGTTTGATGGAAGTTATTTATACACGGACCAATTATTTAAGAGAGTTTGGTCTGTGGAGTGGGAGTTGGTGAAATGTTAAAGCTCCCCTTGAAAGTAATTATTAAAATGTATTAGATTTATAAAGAAAATATTTTTATTGAGGGCTTAAGGGCAAAAAAAAAAAAAAAGCAATTTACCAAAGAGAGGCGGGATAATACGTAGGACCACATGCATTTATGTAGGAAACTCACAGAGGCCATCAGAATGTCCACAGGTGTCCTCTGAGGCTTTGGGGTCGTAGCTTCTGGTCTTTCTTTTGGTTTCTTGCCTTTGTGGAGTCTAAAGAGGAGGCTGTGTGGGGAGGGGCTTGGGTTCAAGTTCAGATCCCGGCTGCACCCTGCTGGGGCTGTTTCTGCCCCTCAGGGCTGGCCCACCCTTGGAGAGGTGGACCCAGGAGCCAGCAGGACAGGCAGGGAGGACCTCTGTCCCCAGGGAGCCTGTCTCTCAGCTGCGGGGTGAGGGAGGGGTTAGTGCCCGTGACCCCAGGAACGGCACGAGCAGGTCACGGAGCAGGTCCAGGGTTCGGGCTGGGCCCCAGCAGCGAGAGCCGAGCCAGGGCCTCTCACCTCTTGGGCCAGCCTGCCTTCCCACCTCTCCTCACCCGGGCCACATCATTCAAATCCAGGGAAGACCCCAGGGACAGCGTCGGAGACCTTTGCCCACCCTGCCCAGGACCCTGCCCTCTGTACCCCGGGGAGAAAGACCCCCTGCACCCCGCCAAGCGTGTCGAGGCGGACAGCTGCGGTGTGGGTGGCCCTGGGCTCTGGCACTGCTCAGCGAAGGCGGTCCTTCTCGCCACCGCCAGGTCTCGGGGTGGTCTCCCCGGCCACGCTTGTCTGTGACCTCACCTGCACCCCTTTCCGTGCTTTTTTCCTTCCGGCTCTCATCACTCACATGCTACATATCTGTGTACAGCCGAGTCTTGTGGATCGCGGTAGTCCCCGCAAGCACCGAGTTAGCCGATACTGGATCACTGCTCCTCGGGGAAGCAGGACGAGGCGCCCGAGTCAGTCGCACTTTCATCCACCAGTCAGCACTCAGCCCTGTTTTCCAAGGGCTTCTGTTTAAAGACACCTTATTGAATGCAGATTGTGAACTCCAGGCCAGCACTGCAGCCCTCTCCTGAGCAAAACTGGTTGAGACTGCGCTGCTTCTGGAGGGCACATCCCAGCTTCCTGCTCAGGACACTGGACCGTTTTAAACGGTGACATCGCGGACAGAAAGCACAGAAACACACTAAATAGACGCTTGTTCACAGAACAAAGCAAGAAGGCGGAGTTCGCCCTCAGCTGGGAACGAGCATGTAACTCAGTGCTTGAAACTTTGGAAGAAGTTAAGGGCGTGATAAGAGCAGATAAGGTAAGAGAAAAGAAAGGCAAGTAGAAACTCCAGGAAAACCAAAAGTTGAAAAGAAATGAGATATTAATATATATTTAAACTATAGAATACTAGGGAGTTCAGGTGATAGAATAAGTTACTAGTGCCAGTATCCCCTTTATAAGATGGGAAGAGGAACAAACCATGCTATTCCTATCACAGGTTGAGAGTAGGGCGGTGGGGAGTGTGTGAAGCTCAAGCCTCCTCTGTCTAGTAGGTGTTAACAGGTAAGGTCAGGTGAAACTGGGGGGGAGGGGGGTGGCAGAGGGGCAGCAGCCATTTCCTTTTATTTTAAATCTTTCTATATGGTCTAATTCTTTAGCCGTGTGCATATTTTATTTTTCAAACTAAAATAAATTTAAAAATAATCTGAAAAAAAGTTTTTTTGCAGCTCTGCAGTTACCTGCAAGTGACTGTGAAAGTGCTGCAAGTATTGATTTTGGGGTTTCAAATACATTTTAGCAAATAGGCAAATCCACAAACATGAACTCCATGAATGGCGAGGACCAATTGTATTTCTCTTCTCCACGTGTTCCCACTCTACAATAAGCTCCACGGTCCAGGCTCGGCTCGGGTGTCCAGAGGGGCTGGGGGAGCCTGGCCAGCCCTGGGCTCCCCTGTATCCTGAGCACCCGGGGCCTGGGCACGGAAGGTGCTCGGGAGCTGTTTGCTGAGTGCATAGAGCAGGGCAGGGTGCCGGCCGCTTTGAGAGAGAGAGAGAACTGCAGGCACAGGCCTGGCCGCCAGCTGACTCGAGCCTGCACCCCGGGTCCCGCCCAAGAGCCCTGACCAGATGGGCCCAAGTCCGCGGCCTTCTCCGAAAGCCACGGCTGCACGCTGGCCCCAGGGCCCAGACTCACCAGGTCTGTGGACTGAACATGCCCTGAGCCCTGGAGGGGTGGGTGTAGGAGAGGCTGGAGCAGGCCGGGGGGATCCAAGGGGTGGAGGGCGGGGGCGGGGAGCAGCCTCTGCTGGGGTCACTCAGAGGTACGGCCTGGGGAACCTCTGTCCTCCTGGCCCCTGCCACCCAGTGCTCAGGAGGACGGGGTCCCTGCTGAGGTCACCGTGGGGGGAGGGTGGGGGAGATCCCAGGAGCTGCTGGGTGCCCCCCGGCTGGAGCCCCTGCCAACCACGCTGCAGGGGCAGACCCCACCTCGCACTGAGCCTGTGTTCCTCCTGGGGGCCCTGGCTCTGGTGCCCCGTCCCCCTGGCAGAGGCAGCCTGGATTTACAAAGGGGCTTCCCAGGGACGGTGAAAGCAAGACGGGGACAGCGTCCTCCCGCCCTGCCCCCTGCCCAGGACTCCCTGTGTGCATGGGGTGCCGGCAAGGCCACTGGGTCTCTGCAGATGGAGCCCCAAGAAGAAGGTGTAAGGGGACCCTTGGGGGGGAGGCCTGTCACGGGGCGCCCCTCTGCATTTTAATTTTTTATTGTGGGCAGGGAGCACTTACAGCAAACAGTTTATAAACAACGATGCTTTCCTCAGGGCAACGGGAGAGGGACGGCTGGGGGCACGCCCGGAGGCCTCCATGACCCCCCATCCTCTCCTTCCTATGAATTCTCTGGGTCAATCTTCATGCAGCCCCCGTGGGGAGCGGGTGGGTATCTGAGGTTCAGAGAGGTTTGGCAGCATGCTCGAGGCCACATAGCTGGAGCCAGAAATCCGACAGGTGGCCTGTGCGCCTTTCTGTGGGGGGGGCCTCCACCTTCAGGCCCCTCGTGCCAGCCAACCCCCCTCCGGGCACCCAGAGGCCGGAGTTCCACCCCTGGGGACCAGCCATAGCCACAGCCATGGGCAGGCTGGACTGGGCCCAGCCCTGGGATCCCGACCTGAACCCCAACCCAACTCCAATCTGGGCCCCAACCCTGACCTTGACCCTAACCAGGACCCTGTTCAGGTCCCTGACCCCGACCCCAACCAGGACCCTGAGCCTGACCCCGATCCTGCCCAGCATCACACAAGAATGGAGGCTCAACCAGCCAATAAACAGATATTTTTTAGGGCCTACAGAGGGCTGGGGTGGCTGCCGGGGACCCCCTGGAAAATAAGTGGGTCTCTCCCTTCAGGTCTCACTTTTGAGGCTCCCTGGACTCCCTCGTCCCCAGTCCTGCTCAGTTCACTCCATCTGGGCCTTCGCTGGGCCCTCCTGGGGGCGGCCCCGGGCTGGGGTGCCCTCTGGCCGCTCATGGAGGGGGCAGGCAGGGAAGACTTCCTGGAAGAAGAGTCACCTGAGCTGAAGGGTGAGGGGTGGGCTTGGAGCAGCAGAGGCTCGTGGGGACCCGGTCGGGTCCAGGCTGGGCCGGGCTCAAGAGAGGGGTCCCCCGGGGGCCGCGGCCAGGGCCCTGCGGAGCCGGCAGCCCGCCGGGGCCGCACAGCAGTAGGCCTCCGAGTGCAGCGAGCAGTGCCAGGCTGCCGAGGGCGCCGGGCCCGCTGGCGTCGCACAGGTCGGTGGAGCAGCACGTGACGTTCTTCTCGCCCAGGTAGTAGTCCTGTGAGTCCTCGACGCAGTGCGTGCTGACGACCGTGAGGAGGCCAACGGCACCTGGGCAGGGCCGCGGGTGCTGGGTGTCGATACCCCCTTCTGTCCCCCTCCACTGCCCCCCATTAGATAGTACAGTTGTAAAAACGCCAGGTGTTGGGGGGGTATGGGAATCCTGTATTTTATGCAGGATTGTTCTGTAAACCCACAACTTCTCTAATAAAGGAAAAAAGAAAGAAAGGGAAATAAACCATCAGCACCACCCTGGTGAGGTGTGTGAGGGCAGCGGCCTGGTCTCACTCAGGCCAAATGCTCACTGAGAGAGTGAATGCAGGGCTGGCGGTGGACTCGGTGGGAGGGGGTGGTGGTGGATGGGCCCTGGATGGATGGATGGATGGATCGATGGATGGATGGGAGAATGCAGGGATGGGAGGATGGGTAGATGGATGGGTGGAGAAGGTAGGGATGGATGGACGGAAAGCTGGGCACATGTGTGTGGTGTGGATAGGTGGACAAGTGGACGTGCAGACGAGATTGAGACCTAAACCCAGGTTCTTTGAGTCCTCACCCACAGCAGGGAGGTGCCGGGAGTCTAAGGGGACGGCACGGGCAGGCAGGGCCACGTGCAGCCGGGGGCCTGGGCAGGCCCGGGGAGGGCCCAGGGACGCAGGGCCACTCACGGATGTGCTCGGTCCGGCACCGGGGCTCGACCTGGGTGCAGCTGTGCACGTGGCAGTCCTTGCTGATGAGCTGAGCCTGGCAGGAGTAGCACTGCAGGGCGGAGCCTGGGGGTGCGCCAGGGGCTCTGAGGCTGCCCACCCACCCCTCCCACCCCGGCATGGCCTCTTTCCTGGGCCAAGGGCTCCAGGTCTGCTGCCCCCCCACCCCCCGCATCCCGGAGCCCCCACTACCTGCTTTGTAGAAGAGGGGCCTGGGGCCCTGAGACAAGCAGCTGTGAGGAGCCAAGTCAGGACTGAGCAGTGCGGGGACCCTCGGCCAGGCATCCTCAGCCCCTGCCAGAGGCAGCAGAAGCCAGGGCTGGGCCAGGGGAAGCCGGGGTCCTCTCAGGACAGCCCCCACCCCCAGCATGCCACCCCCAACCTCCTCAGCGCTGGTCTCCCCGTCCCACCGCCCCTCCCGGCATCCCTCCCTCCCTGCTCCCCCCGCCTTCCCTCTGGGCCCCCAGCCCTGCTCTCCTGCTGAGGACTCACCTGGCTGCAGGGCCAGGGCTGCGGCCAGCAGAGCGAGCAGGGGGACAGCCTTTATGGTCGCGGCGGGGGCGGCGGGGACGGCGGGGACGGCCTTATATAGCTCCAGTGGGCGAGGCGGAGGCCCCCGTGGTCAAGACTAACAGGTTCCCAGGCAGCGAGGGCCGCGGGCTGGGCAGGTCACGGCCTGGGCTGCCCTGCTGGCTGCGCCCTCCCACGCCCTTCGCCCCCCTTCCTGCCTCGGCGGGCCGAGCCCCCAGCCCTGCAAGCCCGGGGGTGCCAGCGGCTTCGCTGCCTAGGGGTGACTCGGGGTCCCTGCTGCCTCTTAGCCCACCTTGCCTTGTAAACGCGCCCTCCTCAGGTGTGCAGGGAAGAGCGCCTTTCTGTCCCTTCACCCCTGCTGGGTGGTCTCCCTGTGAGGGGCCCTGGGGTGTTTTAGGGGGCAACGAGGATGTTGCAGGATGGGGGTCCCATCCCCCATACACCTGGGCAGGAGGGGAAAGCCAAGGGGCCTATGCCTCTTTGGGGGGGATGCTGAGACCTTGGGGGTCTGGGGGAAAGCCCCCCCCCCCCAGCCATTTGCCTTCTCTGGTCACTTCTCCACTATCAGCTCAGTGGTGTCACGATGTTCTGAGACACGGGGTGATTGTCACCCCAATTTTGCAGAGGAGGGTGGGGGTGCTGGCTCCCGAGTGCCCACCTGGGCCGGCTCTTTCCACAGAGACTGTGGAGAGACCCAAGGAGGGCGGGAGCATGGCCCTCCTCCGGGAAGCCCCTTACAGCTTTCTCCTGGAACGCCCTCTCCCGCGCACCAGGGGTGCCGCTTCTCGGCGTGGGCGCCTGCCGGGCTGCCCCCCGCCCCCTGGGGCTGCCCCTGGGCTAGAGCTCTCCTCTCGGCTCCCGCACCAGCCTGGAACATGCATTCCTCGAATATTTACCAGGGTGTACCTGCCTGCTAATCAGATTCGAAATGAAGCAATTATTTCCTCAAAGGCAGTGGCTCTCCAGGAGGGCAGTTCTGCCCCCCAGGGGACACCCGATAAGGTCTGGAGACTTTTGTGGTTGCCACACGGGGAGCTGCTCGTGGCCTCTGGTGGGGTCAGGCCAAGGATGCTGCTAAGGGACACACGTCATCGGCCCCAGTGTCGTGGTGCTGGGGCAGACCTGGTCTGGGGAGGCCCAGGGGCCACGTATGGGCCGGGTTCCCCGAGATCTGGGCGTTGAGCCCCACTCTGACCACAGGTTGAACTCCGACCTCAGCCCAGAGCTGGGCCTCACGGTGGTCACGCCTTGAGTTCTGACCCTGGTCACAGACTAAGCCCTGAGCCTGGTCACACCCTGAGCCTGAATTCTGGTCCCACACTGAGCCCTGACCTTGCTCACATACTGAGCCCTGACCCTGTTATAGACCGAGTCCTGAGCCTGGCCGCCCACTGAGCCCTGACCCTGGTCACTGATGGAGCTCTGGTCCTGGTCAGACTGAGCCCTAATCCTGATCTCTGAGTTCTCATATCCATCACAGAATGAGCACTCACCCTGGTGGCACACTGAGTCCTGACCTTGATCACAGACTGAGTCCTGGTCCCAGTCATACTGAGCCTTGAAGCTAGCCACTCCCTGATCACTGGCCCTGGTCACATACTGGGCCCTGACCGGAGTCACAGTCTGATTCCTGTCCCTGGTCGTTCAGGCTTTGTGCACACAATGAATTCAGTCCCTGAGCCTAAACAGAGCCTGGATCCATTTTCTGGAGAGGTCTGTCACCAAGGGGCCTGACTCCTGAGGTGGATAGGTCTGAGCGTGGTGGCGACCTGCCTCACCCTTAACCCTCTTCCTTCCCTCTCCTCTGACCTGTGTTTGCCCTGCTGGTCACCTCCTGGGACTCCAGATTTTCCTGTTCTCTTGGCCCTCCACCCACCCAGCTCCCCATGCCCTGGGGGCCCAAACCAGTTAGGGCCCCTGGAACTCCTGCCTGTTGACCTAGTGCAGGCCCACGGGCGTGTCCCTGGGCCCTGCTCAGGCTCTCTGCCAGGGCATGCAGCAGCAGGACCAGGCCCTGGGGGTCTTCTGGGACAGACCCCTCCCAACAGACAGCCAGGGCCTGCCAGGGTGACCACGTGGTCCCCTGTTTAATGCACACCTCCTGACGGACGGACGGCACTTATGGGGGGATTCTTTACATGTAACTGCAAAACTACAACAAGTTTCACTTTATACGTTTGCAGATCTTTCCCTTTGGGAAAATGGAGCCATGAATCAGGAGAATAACCCATGCTCAGTCACATTGCGTGGTACCATTTTGGTTTCTGGAAATGGCCATGTTGTGTGTGCGTGTGTACCTGTGTCTGTCTACGTGTGTCTGTGTGTACATGTGTATGTGTGTGTACATGTGCTTGTTGTGGGCACTGAGTCCTGTGAGGACCCTTAGGGCAGAGGGTTGGGCAGCCTGGAGCCTGGGAAGCCACCTGCACCCCCAGTTCCCACTGCCAAGCACCCCCAGCACCCCCACCATCTTGGGGCCCAGCCCTGTTTCTCACTCACCCCAGCCCTGGGCCTGGGGGAGCCATGTCCCCCAGAGGGACTTACAGCCTCTGGGCCGTCAGTGACTTTGCACAAACCTGCCCCCTCCTGTAGGCACCGAGGCAGCCAGGGCGCCATCCCCTCCGTCCCCCACCAGCAGCCGCCCCCAGCCTCCATGTTGGGCCCCTCCTCTGAGCACCTATCTGAACCCCACAACCACAAGCTTCCTCTTGCACCCACTCACTCCTGGAGTGAAATCAGCCAGCCGAAGAGACCCCAGACCCTCAGACGGTCCCCCTCTCTGCCAGCAGAGCATGGGCTTCACAAGCACCCTCAGCCGGTGAGCCAAAGCTCCCCCTTTCCTGCAAGAGACTCTTCACCCCAAAACCATCCCTGAAGGAGGACCAGCTGGTGGTCTCTCCCATCAAGGCCTCCAGGACCTGGGTCAGGGGCATGGCACTCCAGGCAAAGTGCTGTGGGCGGGGTGGGAGTGGGGAGGGGGACAAAAGGCACAGACCCCCCGAGGCGAGGGCCTGCCATGGGCTCCAGGGGGACAGAGTGCAGCCCATCAGGCTGTGAGCTGGTTTTCCCCGCAGTGTGCCGGGGTGAAGGGCGGGAGGCCGCAGGGAGGGGGCCGGCGCGGTTAGTGGGAGCTGCCCTAATGCTGCCGCAGGCTGGTGCCCAGGAAGGCCAGGAGCCCAGGATCGCTGCCCCGGGAGCTGGCGGCGTCCTGGCGGTGGCTGGCCACGGGGGCCCAGCCTCTGCCTCCCTCACGCGGCCTCCTGTCTCCTCGCTCCAACCATCGGTCCACGCTTCCTGCTTCTAAGGACTCCAGGTGCATGCAGCAGGCCCACCTTGGCTCACTTTGGCCTCTCTAAACTCGAAGTTTCCATTTACGAACGGGTCGTATGCACAGGATCCAGGCCCAGGTGCAGCCTGGGGGGCCTGACCCTGTCCACTGGGGAAGGGGTGGTGGCTGAGCGGGCACCCCCCGTGCCAGGCCCCAGGGCACACCAGTGTATTTTCTTCTTACTCTCTGACCCCTTTCTCTCTGCCAGTGGAGTCAGTCCTCGAGACGAGCCTGAGAGTCCCGGAGTGGTGCTGGGGGCACCTGGGGGGTCTGGCCCCAATTCCACGCCAGCCCCCAACCTGTCGGCACCCGCCAGTTCTGGGAGGCGCATTGATCCCGTGTCCGCCAGATGGCAGCAGAGCGTCAGCGCAGGGAGCAAGGCTGGAGGGGGGCGACTTCACCCACCCCAGTAGAGCTGGGAGGTGCCTGATCCTCCACGCCTGATCCCTTAACATGCCAAATCTCAGACCCACAGTCTCATGCATAATAAAATGGTTGCCCTTTTATTTTAATTTACTTAAACATTTTCAAAAATTACAAACACTCTGTACCCACCAAACAAACTCCCTCTTTTCCCCTCCCTCATCCCTTGGTAACCTCTATTTTACTTTCTGTCTTTAAGAATTCGCAATTTCTAGATATCTCACATAAGTGAAACCAACAGCATCTGTCCTCGTGTGCCTTGCTTCTCTCACTCGACATGAGTGCAAGGCTCTTCTGCCTTGCGGCTTCTCAGAACTTCATCCCTTCATTCGGCTGAATGAGGAGCCATTGTGTGTGTGAAGCACAATTTGCTTCTCCATTCAGCTGCTGATGGACACTTGGACTGTTTTCACTTTGGGCCATTGTGAATGCTGCTGCGAGGAACACCAGCATACAAGTATGTGTCCACATTCCTGTTTTCAGTTCCCCGTGTATATCCTTAGCAGTGGAGCTGCCGGGTCAAATGATAATTCTATGTTTAACTTTCTGAGGAATCACCATTCTGTTTTCCACAGTAACTTCTTCATTTTACATCTTCCCAAATGGTTGCTCTTTTAAGCCACCAAGTGCCAGGCCCCAGGGCACACCAGTGTATTTTGTTACCTACCAGCGTATGCTTGTTACACAGCAGTAGCTAGCTGACACAGGGAGCATGGGCAGAAGCAGAGAGGAGGCAACCGTGAGGTCATACAGAGGATTGGACCAGAGTGAGAAAGCTCAAAGGCTGGCTGGAGTTTGAGGATAGAGCCAGTCAGACTTCCTGAAAGCCTGGTTGTGAGGTGTCAGGGGAAGATGGAGACAAGGCTGAGGCTGAGAGACTGGAATGCTGGAGTGGCTATTTCCAGAGGTAGGTGTGCTCAGAGGGAGCCGCTGGGCAGGAAGATCAAGAGGTCACGTCGAAGCACTGTGTTTGAGGTGCCTGTGAGACAGCTATGTGGAGGTGCTGGGTAGGACAAAGGAGTTTGGCATTTGGGAAAGGGGTTCTGGCAGGAGACCCCAATTCATATTGGGGAGTATTTAAATCCATGAGATGGCATGAGATCACCTGGAGGGTGGGTGTGGCTAGAGAGAGAAGCCAAGGACTGAGCCTGGCCAGGTAGAGTCCAGCAAGGGAGAGGGAGGAAGGAGGTGGTGGGGTCCCAGAGCCAAGAGAGCAAGTGAAGTAAGGGGGGGGGGTAATTCAAAGTCTATTAGCTTCCTACTGCTGCTGCAACAAATCACCATCAGCTCGGTGGCTTAAGACAGCAGATTTCTTATCTGAATGTTTTGGAGCTCCGAAATCTGAACTGAGTCTGATGGGGTTAAAATCAAGGTGTCAGCAGGGCTGTGATCCCTTTGGGAGCTCCAGGAGGGAATAGCTTTCCTTGGCATTTCTAGCTTCCCAGAGGCAGCCTGCATCCTTGGCTCCTGGCCCCTTCCTCCATCTTCCAGGTGCGACGCTCCAACCCTTGCTTCTGTCATCACAACTTCTTTCCCCTCTGCTTCTGTTACCACATCACCTTCTCAACTGCGTCCCTCTTATAAAGGATCCTGTGGTTAGACTGGGTCCATCTGGATGATCCATGAATCTGGATTTAATTCCACGTGCAAAGTCCTTGTTACCATATAAGGCAGCATCTCTACAGGGTCTGGGGATGAGAGCACAGACGTCTTGGGGCCCGCAGAGATTCGCGTCTGTCCCACACGCAGAAGAATTTCACCCCATCCCTAGGTCCCAGCCTCCTCCAGCGCCAGCTCAAGTCCCGATCTCATCGTCCAAACCAGGCCTGGGTGTGGCCGTCAGCTGAGAGGTGACGTGGGATGAACACGGGCCACTGGATTCTGCTTTGGGGAGGGACGAGACCCCCGCCCCTCCAGCCCATTGGCATCCGTCGCCTCAGCGGCCGTCCGGGGCTCTCCTCTCCCGCAGGCCGCCAGGACGAGGCCCCCCACCTTCGCGTGCCCCCAACCCCTTCTGCCCTGGGTTGTTTTTTTTTTAAATAAAGTTTTATTGAAGAATAGCACTCATACTTGAACACACATAAACAAGTGTATCGTAAAAGTTGTGCGTCTACAAAACAAACATGCACGTTCTCAACCAAAGCTCCCGCCCCCGGCACCCGCGCCCCTTCCCGGGCCGGAGAAGCGCGAGCCCAGGGCGGCCCGGCCCGCAGCGCCCCGCCCCCCGCCGCCAGCGAGACGCCGAGGCCGCCCGCCCGCCCAGAGCGTCCCGGAAGCGGCCGGGGGACGCGGAGAGGCGCGGACCGGCGGAGAGCGGCGGGGCCGGCACTTCCGGCCAGTGGCGGCGGCTCCGGGTCCGGAGGGTGAGTGGGGCCGGGCCGGGGGCGCCGGGCGGACGGGGCGGGCGCTGTCCCCGTCCCTGGCCCCGCGGGCTGTCCGGGCGGCGCCGGGAGCCGCGGGAGCTGCGGTGTGCGCGGGTGTGGGGCCGGGCCTGGGGCGGGGCCTCCGCGCTCCGCGGGCCGCAGCTCCGGGCGGCGGCGCCCCCTCCCCGGGGCGGACCCCCTCCCCGGGGCCAGTCCTCGCCCAAGCGGTGGGCGCGTGGGGCCCCGAAAGGCCTCTGCCTCCCGCCGTTCCTGCCTTCCTAAGGGGCTGGGGCTGAGCCTCGCTCTAGCCCCCCAGACCCCTCCTGGGGCCCCCTGAAATCGAATTTCCACTCTCACCCCCAGCCCTCACCGCCGAGCCTGGGTGACGCCCCCGTGCAGACCCCCTCCTGAACTTCGACTGTCAGAAAAGATTAGTCCCCGATGCCTTTTCTCCAAGAGAGACAAGGCTGCGACTTTGCTTTTTTGTTTGTTTGGTTTTTTTGCCCTTGCCCAAAACTGAGCGCCTACCCCTCAAACATGGTCTCTGGGATAGAAACGCTTTCAAAACAATCCTCTCTAGTAACAAACCCCAAGAGGCCTCCCTGTTTCAAGATCACACCCTCACCTCTCTTTCAGGAAGGAGAGGATCTGTGTTTGTAAGGTACACTCCCCGTCTCCCTGCACACACTCGATGTCTCTGCCCCAACCAAAGGACGCCCCCTCCTCAGGCCTGCTCATCCCTGAGCCTGTCAGATCTCTCTCCTCCCCAAGGTCCAGACCACTTTTTGTTCTGCGTTTCTCCCTCTCCTTCTGTCTTACCTCCTTCCACCCTTCCCCTAAATTTCTCAGGACCTTTTGTACGGACATTTTCTTCCCCTCACATTGAATGGAGTTTAAATGTGGATGGGTGCTTCCCTCTTCTCTTCTGCCCGACCCTGTCACCTAGTTCCCTCCCCCCACATCGAGCACAGTGGAATAATGTTTAAATCTGTGCTCAGGTGGCCTCAGGGTACTCCTCCGGTGCCTCCTTTAAGGTAGTAAGTTTAGAAACCACTGTAATTTTTTTATTTTTCTTCCTGTGCTGTGTTACCTTTATGCCTTAAGAAATTGCTTCAGAAGTAATAATTGAATTTCACTTTTAAAGCAAGTTTTATATCCTGAAAGTTGGACAGTGTTTTCACCTACCTTGTATCACCTGCACAAACATGTGGATCAGAGATGTGTATGTAAACTTAAAAACTGTCATTGTTACTTAAAAGGGCACATAACTGGTTGGGGAAGAATACCCTGCGTCCAGGTGGTGCCCTGAGACGATTCTGATTTGTTTCTGGCATGGATTGGTCATTTAGTCATGTGGTGTCCTCAGTGAACAAGGACGCTACTGCTCTGGCTTGACCCTTTCTTGTGTCCTCTTCAGTACTGTATGCAAGTACGTCTGCATGTGTGGGGGTGTGCAAGTGTGTGCACGTGCCCAGTAGAGTCTGGTCCTGCCCTTGGTCATAGAGGCCAGGTGGACAGACAGTTTTAAGCAACAAGAACCAGCTTGAGGAACCACTTTGGTAAGCAGGTAGGGCCTTAGGATTCCAAAGAGAGTGCTCGGGAGGGTGGGAGGTGGGGGGATGGGGGGTGATGCTGAGCTGAGTCTTGGCCTTGGCCCGATCACCTGTCACCCATTCCATGGCTCCTTGGAGCCTGACTTCATGTGGCTCTGGCAGCCCCTCCCAGCCCTGGGAGGAGTTTGAGGCCTACCGTTTTAGAGAAACTTTAGAGGCCTAGTTTTCTAGGGGCAGTTTGGAGCCCTCCGTTGATTTCAGGAGACCTGCCCCAGCAGGGTTGGGGGCACTGTTTCAGAGAAGCTTTATAAGATTCCGGATCCCTGTACCTCCTCCAGCCCCCTCCATGACTGTTCTGAAAGGGTGAGGGGTTCGAGGAGGCGGTTAGGTCAGGTGGCCAATGAGCAATCAAAGCAAGAAACTCACTCCGGGTAGGTGGGAATTTGGTCCCCGTGAAAGGCTGGGTTTTGCTTGTGAGAGCCTCTTTCGATTTTGAGCCGTGGTGAGTGATCCCAAGGTGGCTTGGCAGCACCTAAGGAAGGGCCAGTGTGCCCAGCACAATGGTGTGCTGACAAGACAGCCAGGCAGTACCCCTTGCACACCACCCTCTTGCCCACGTCTCCTCCCAGCCAGCTCATGTTGTCTTTCGTCTCCACAGCACGTTTGTTTTAGGTGAAGCTCCCTGAAATGTCTCAAGTAACGAGGACATCTTACAAATATCTTAGGCGTACTTTCCATAACTCTGTCCCCCACTTCTGCTTTCCAGTTCTGAAAGCCCTGCATTTGGGAGACACTGTGGGCAGTGCAGAGAGCCGCCCACAGCTCAGCAGCAAAACCCTCGGCTCACCGGAAGCCAGCCGGGACCTGCCGCTGTCTGGTCAGTTCTGAGGGCGGAAGCTGCAGGTGAAGTCAGGGGAAACGGCTGCCACCGTCTCTTTGAGGTGGCTGAGGCCTGGAGTGCAGAGAAGTCCAAGGGTGCTCTGGTGTTGTCATCTCCCCACAGAGAAGACCAGGAGCCGGCCACGTTGCTGGAGCCCGGAAGATGAGGGAAAGCTGAGGCGAGAGGACGCTGGAAGTGGTCGGAGGAACACAGTGGGAACTGTGGCTCGTGGTGGCCCAGGAGCAGCCGAGTGCGTGGGCAGCGTGGGGAGAGAAACTGAGGCCAGGAAGGGGCATCAGGAGCAGAGGGGAAGGAGGGAGAGGAGGCCTGCCCAGCCCTGGGCGGTGGGACAAGCCAGCCCCCCATGGCCGCCAAGCAGCCTACCGGGAAGAGCAGAGGGGAGAAGCGGAAGAGGGTGGTGCTGACCCTGAAGGAGAAGATCGACATCTGCACGCGCCTGGAGAAGGGGGAGAGCCGGAAGGCGCTGATGCAGGAGTACAACGTGGGCATGTCCACCCTGTACGACATCAAGGCCCACAAGGCCCAGCTGCTGCGGTTCTTCGCCAGCTCTGACTCCAACAAGGCCCTGGAGCACCGGCGCACCCTGCACACCCCCAAGCTCGAGCACCTCGACCGCGTCCTGTATGAGTGGTTCCTGGCAAAGCGCGCAGAGGGCGTCCCCGTCTCGGGCCCCATGCTCATCGAGAAGGCGAAAGACTTCTACGAGCAGATGCGGCTCACCGAGCCCTGCGTGTTCTCCGGGGGGTGGCTGTGGCGCTTTAAGGCGAGGCACGGCATTAAGAAGCTGGATGCGTCCAGCGAGAAGCAGGTGGCCGACCACCAGGCCGCGGAGCAGTTCTGTGGGTTTTTTAGGAGCTTGGTTGCCGAACACAGCATGTCTCCTGAGCAGTTCTACAATGCCGACGAGACGGGCCTCTTCTGGCGCTGCTTGCCAAGCCCCGCCCCGGAGGGTGAGCCCGTGCCCGGCCTCAAGCAGAGCAAGGACAGGCTGACCGTCCTCATGTGCGCAAATGCCGCGGGCTCCCACAAGATCAAACCCCTGGTGGTGGGCAAGTGTGGTGGTCCCAGGGCCTTCAAGGGCATCCAGCACTTGCCTGTTGCCTATAAGGCCCAAGGGAACGCGTGGGTGGACAAGGAGATTTTTGCTGATTGGTTCCATCACATTTTCGTTCCCTCGGTGAAAGAGCACTTCAGAGCGGTCGGTTTACCTGAAGACAGCAAAGCCGTCCTGCTGCTGGACAACTCGCGGGCCCACCCGCAGGAGTCCGACCTGGTTTCTGACAACGTTTTCGCGGTCTTGCTGCCCGCCAGCGTCACCTCGCTGATTCAGCCCATGGACCAGGGCATTCGACGGGAGTTCATGAGGAATTTCATCAACCCCCCGGTCACCCTGCAGGACTTCCACGCCCGATACAGCATCCACGACGCCGTGTTTAACGTGGCCTGTGCTTGGAATGCCGTCGCCGGCGACGTCCTGAGACGGGCGTGGAGGAAGCTGTGGCCTGCTATCATGCTCGCCGAGGCGTCCTCTTCCGAGGAAGAGGAACCAGACCGCGCAAGGACTAAGCCTCAGGGTAAGGCTTTTGCGCACATTATCGAGCTCGTGGAAGGCGGTCGGGCCCTCCCAAGCAACAAAGGTGATGAGAGCGGGGTTGAGGAGTGGGTGGAAGCTGAAAAGCAGGTCGGCGCGGCGCGGGGCGTCACTGCTGCAGACACGCTGCTGGCGGTTTGGAGCACAGAGAAGGTAGGAGCAGCCGGCAGGGACCGCGCTGGGGCGGGTGCTGGAGAGGGCGCCGAGGCGGCCTGGCAGAAGGCCGCCGCCTCCTTCGACTCGCTGGTGAGCTTTGCGGAGAGGCAGCCTTGCTTCACTGCGCAGGAGGTGGGGCAGCTGCGCGCCCTCCATGCGGTCTTTGTGAGACAAAGGCTCGTGAGGAGGAAGCGCGTGGCTCTCAGGGCTGCCGTCAAAGCCGAAAAGCCCCAGGAGTGCCTCGGGGGGTGCCCGGCCCCCATGCAGGGCCCCGTGCCCTCCACGTCTGTGGCGGCGCACAGCGAGGACTGATGCCTGCTCCAGGCCTCCGCTGAGCAGGTGCGGCACCGGGCCCAGACTGCGGCCCGAGGCGGAGGGCCCAGGCGGCCCGTGGAGGCCTTCCTGGGGCGCTGGTGAGCAGGCGGCCCTTGGTCCCCAGAAGGGCCCACTCCCACCTGTTCCTGCGGTGGAGGATGGACCGAGCTACGTGTCATGGTGTGGAAACGTGACCGTGTTCTGGAAGATCCCCCACCCCAGCCTAAGACACCAGACAGCTTCGTCCTGGCTGGAGCCCAGGCCTGGGCCGGGCAGATCCTGGGTGCTTGCCTTGGGGAGTAGGGTTGCCAAGGCCCCTCCCCCAGCCTGTACGGGGCGGGGTGGGCTGCTCAGGTAGATCCTGAGCAGTTGCCTGCGGGCAGGTGCCCGGGACTGGGACCCACCCTGCACAGGGCTGGTGGGGGTTCCCTGCTTGCTGTTTGACGCCCTGCAGCCGTCAGGTGCTGCCACACCCCGTCTGCGAGTCCCCCAGCCGTCTCCCCTGGCAGCCCCTTTCTGGAAAGTTGGTCCACATCGCCAGCAGCTTCCATCCCTCAGGACCTGAGCCCGGGATGCGGTCAGGTTCCCCCTGACAGGAGCAAGGCCACGACGTCGCGTCTTCTGCCAGCCACGCTCCTAAGTCTCGAGGAGATGCCCAGGACCCTCATGGCTTAGGCTTCCACGGGAGACACTGGAAAACCGTCAGCCAAGAAGTCAGGCCTCCCACAGTGCTTGAGCTCCTCCTCCTACGCGGTGGCCCTCGTGGGGAGGAGCGGGCTGCACTGGTCGGATGCTGCCGGCCAGCTGTGGACACACGGCGTCCATGTGCCAGCCCAGAGCTTCCCAGCTGGATCCGAACGTCTGAGGCCGTCGCTTCCCAAAGCCCTTTAAGGCCTTGACTTACCTCGTCTTTGATTATAACGGTTAAGTGTATTTTTCTATGTTCTACTCTGCCCTTAAATTCCATTCCCTTCTTGAATTCACTTTATGGTGACTGAGTCAGCACACAGCTTTCATTCCAGAGTTTCCTATTTATTCCACCAAGAGACTTGTGTTCCTGAGGGCTGAGAGGACTTGGAACGTTGGGTTTGTAGTCCGTTTATATTGTATTTTCACATCTTCCGAAAGGTCGGGGAGTGGATTATTGCCAAAATATAACTCAGTTGTGGAATTGTGTTTCTTGCTTTAGACGCGTGTCTAAAAGTTGTGAAGTGATCCCCATTCCTTTTCAGAAGTCCCACGGCTGAGTCCTGGGCCAGACTGCCTCGGGCCCCGTGGCACCTCAGGGCACGCCCCTCCCGCCCTTGGGGTGGTGTCCACGTGCATCGGGCTCACGCCTGGCCCCTGTGGCCGAGCCTCTCGGTGCAGACTGCAGCATCTCAGCCGCCTGAGGCATGACGGGAAACACCAGGGAGACCCTCACCCTCTCCTGGCTTCCTGGAGACGGGTGTGTTGAGAGCACCTTGCCCTGCACCAGCTCCCCTGCCCCCTTGAGCTCCCCTACCCCCTCCCCGACAGCTCCCCTGCCCCCTGTCGGCTCCCCTGTCCTGTGCCTGGTGGTCCTCGAGCAGCGTGGACTTGGCTGGCAGTGCCAGGGTAGAGCAGAGAGGCCCCATTTGGTGCTCACAGTGCCCCGTGTGGTCAGTGTGCCCCCACCTGGCGGGAGGAGGACCCCTCTTTTCCCCTCATGACCTACCCCTGTCCTCACCGTACTCTGGGCAGTTGAGCAACAAATGTGTCACCTGCTGGCTGAGGCATCTGTCCTCGGGATGCGGACCCCAGGGCTCTTCCTTCCTTGGCTTCAATCCTGTGCTGCTTGGGGGGGGTCCTGTGACCCCACAGGGCCCCCCTTCCTCGCCACGCGCCTCTCTATGACAGCCACCAGCAGCTTCTCCGGCCTGCGCTCAAGACCTCTGGGCAGTGCCCGAGGGCTTGTGGGGTGCAGGCTCTCATGCCACGCAGTGCCCAGCACGCGGCAGAGGCCGGGGTCCCGCTGGGCCATCTCTGAGGTGCCCTGGTGAGCACCCGTCCTGCCTCTGCAGGCCGCTCACGAGGGCAGAGGTGCACCTGAACCCACTCGTCCTCCAGGGCTTGCTCCTCACGGACCGGCTAGGCTCCTGCCGCTGCGTGCGGTCAGGATCGAGGGTGACCTTTTAGCCTCAGAGCCTCTGCTTCCAAGCAGGCTGGGTGGGGCCACACCGGGGCTCCCTTATTTCCAGTGGCTGTGAGGCCATCCCAGGAGCCCCCCAGAGCCGTTGGAAGACCCCTGAGCTGTTTGAGGCCTTTCCTCTTTGCCAGGGCACAGCCCGCCACCCCGCCCCTCCCCAGCACTAGCTGAGCCGGCTCCGCAGCTCACAGCTCCGCCCGTCCCACCTGGAAAGCTGTCCCTGTCACCAAACGACAGTGTGCACCCAAATCCCCTGCCCAGTGGCAGGGGCCTCCGAGGCTGTCCCTGCCCATGGCATCTCATGCCCTCGGCCCCAGCCTGCCCCTCGCCCCTGGGCAGTGTTGCTGAGGAACCCTTGGGGTCCTTGGTGCTCTCAGGACTCAGGGCCCTGCGGGTCACCCCCAGGAGCTCCTTGTGCTCGTCTCGAACGTCCTGCTTGATGGTAAGAATGGCTCGGCCCACCAGGCACAGGCAGCCATGGGCTCAGCGCCCTCCGGGGCTGGAGTGGGAACGTGGCCCTGCCTTCCTGTGAGGATGGGGAGGCAGGGCCACACCGGGGTAGCTGCTGGACGGGTCCCGGGCCGCGCCTGCGGCTCTGGAGCCTGGCGGGGAAAGGGCTCAGCCGGCAGCCGCTCCGGCCAGGCCTGCAGGGTGGGGGGCAGCCGGGTTTCTCTCCAGGCCTGTCCAGACTGGCCGGCAGGCGCCCCCAGATGGAGGCTGCCTTGGCGCACGGGCTCTAGGGTGGACCATCCCCACCTCCTCGTCATTCCTGCGGGGACGAGGCTGCAGCAGAAACAAGGGGCGGGAGCCGCCGAGGCCCCGGCCCTGAGCCCATCTGCGTCATTTCCACACGTGCAGCATCCACACCCTGCTGCTGTTGTCCACGGCGGAGCATATGGGAAGAAGACGCGCTCGCGTTGACCCCTGGGATCGGAGGCCCAGCACACATTGGATGGGCGGATGGGTGGGTGGAGGGAAGGTGGGATGGGGAGGCGAAGAAAGGAAGGAAGTGCGGGCCTGCCCCTGCGCTGCCCTGGTCAGTCTTGGCGGTCATAGGCCAGCGTTCCTGTGGAGGCAGCTCGGGGCGCCGAGGCAGGGTGTGCCACTCGCTTGGGAGGCTGTGGCTCAGGGCCAGCAAAATGGGGGGCAACCCAGGAGGCCCCATGCTGCCCTGGGGGTCCCACCTTAGCCACTCTGCGGGGAGGAGGCATCCGCAGGCACCGCGTCAGAGGGTCTTCATTCAGCCCGGAACCGTGTGCGCTGATCACCTGCCGTGTGCTCAGCGTCATGCTCAGCCTAAGGGCTGGAGGCGGTTGACAAGGCCCTGTCCGTGTTCAGGGGGCGACAGCTCTTCTGAGAAGTGCAGAGCGGGCTGTGGAGAGGGCTGCGGGAGGCCAGCGCCCCGGGTCAGGAGGGCGGGGGGCGGGGAGCAGGGAGGGGGCTCCTGGGCTCTGGCTTGTGGCGCCCCCTGCCATGGCCTGGAGAGCACCACGCGGACGGCCCAGAGCAGAACCCGGCAGGGTTGGGGGGCTGGACGGCAGGGCCTGGGCGCTCAGTGCTGCCTCTGCTGGCCCAGCCCCCGCCGCGTGCCTGCCCTCCTCGGCCCCCTCAGCCCTTGCAGCCCGCCACGGCCGCTGCGGAGGCCACGAGCGTCCCAGCCTGTGCTCCGGGCTCCTCCGGGGCAGCTCGGTGCCTGCGGGCCCTAGAGAGGGGAGCCAGCACCCCGCCTCTGGACGGGCGCAGCCTCACCCGCACGTGCATCAGCGCCGGCGCTTACACCCGGAGGCCGTGCCCTTGGAGGCTGAGGGTGGCGGCGGCCTCGCGAGGAGCAGCCAAAGGGTGACGTTGGAGGACTTCTGCCCTCGGCGGCTCTGAGTGCGGCCGGCAGGGCCGTGGCCTCGCCCCCTTGAGGGTGGCGGGAGAGAGCAGAGTTCCACGGCTTGAGGCGCAGCCGGCCCCTTGCTGCCTCCTCAGGCCAGCCTGTGGGGCAGGAGCCGCCTTGAGGGCCGCAAGGGCGCAAGGGGGTCAAGAAGGGTCTGGCTCTGCCTGCCGGGGGGCCTCACCCGCCCGGACCCCCTTCCCTGACTTGTGCACGTCACCATGCCTGGGGTCTCCCTGTGATGGCCACTGGTGCCAGAACGGCCGGAAGCTGTGAGGGTGGGGATGCCCCAGGACCCTGGCCACGGGGGCCGACGGGTCTGCCTCCCCCAGCACCTGGGGCGGACCTTTGGGGAGCGTGTCCACTCCTCCGAGCCCCCAGGGAGCCCAGACTTTGCATGGGGGCGTGGGGGGTGCTCCACTGAAACCCTACCCACTCACCAAGCAACCCCCCCAGCAAATGACACTGACAGGCCCCGGGGGCTCAGGCACCCCGCCTTGCTGCTGAAGGAACGCGCCTGTCTTCTCTCTCCACTGGTTTAAGAGGACTCGCGTGGCGCTCTGTGCAACAGATCGCTGGGTGCTGGGTGAAGCAGCGTAATGATTTGCAAGAGCAGCGCAGAGGAGGTGGAGAGCTGAAGCGGCCTACGGAAGGACTCCCGACGGCAGCTGGAAACACCTCCTGCAGCTGGAAGGTTAGCGCGGGAGGCGGGCCTCCTCTCAGCCTGGACTTACCTCAGGGAGTCGCCTAGCGGAACGTGGCCAAGTGCAGTGGTGACCCCACCGGAGGAGTAGAGGCCAGGGCAGGCCCTGAGGACAGGGCCCAGAAAGTATGGCGGGGAGCCATTGAAGACGCAAGGGCTGACGCAAAGGGGACCTGGACACGGGGCCCCTGGGGGCACTCAGCGGGCACCCGAGCTCTCGCTGCCCCGTGAAACCTCCAGCCCCAGCCACAAAATCAAAGCTGTCCCTCTGTCGGCCAGACCCCACTGCCTCCGCCAGGCATCCTGCCGGCTCTCCAGCTGGGCCTGTCGAGGTGGCACCCCAGCCCTCACGAGGGGCGGCACGGTCGTCTCTAGCCTCAGGTTTTGCTCCTTGGACATTTTCTAGCCCTTTGGCATGTGCTGCCCCCGACTGCTGGCCAGTGCTCAGAGCTGACCGGCCGTGCCTGTGGGGACGCCAGCACCTGCAGGCCGAGGAGACACGCATGCCTGCCGCCGTGGGCTCGGCTGTACTGACCTTGGGACGCGCGGATGCGCTTAGGATCGGCAGTGGTCTTGCCTTAGGAGACGTCTGTGCTTTCGGTGCTGAAGCACGTTTTGTATGGTGGAATTAAGCAGACTCCCCTCCCGCAGGCTGGCACACGCAGCCCCTTGTGCCAGAGGAGCCCACAGCCCTCCTCCCCGAGCCCACAGGCTCGCTCCACGCCCCACCCAAAGCACCGCGCAGCTTGCTTTGCCGCCCGGGCAGGCTCCCAAGCCTCCAAGCTACGTGTGGTCAGGCCGTTGGAGCAAGGAGAGAGGCCGTGGCCTCCAGGTCCCCAGCAGACCCCCCAGGAGGGCGCTTCTGAGCAATGACAGCCCCTATGCCAACCAGGGGCGGGGCAGGGTGGGGGGCACTCCACAGCACCTGCAGATCCCAGGGGGCGCAGGGTCACTCCTTCTGGGGGGCCGACCCCTCTCCAGGGACCCCCAGAGCGTCCACCTGTGGCCGTCCACCCAGACAAGGTCAGGACAGCACCTCTGCAGGGGTCCCGGGCTGTGTGGGCTTGGCACGGACGAGATGGGGGCAGATTTTTCAACCAAAACCTGCTCCAAAGCTCCGGCGCCCAGTGCTCCGCTCCGCAGATGGGCGTCCGCGGTGGGTGCGGCCCTGGCCACCGCGCACTGAGGCGCCCCGCAGCTGATGTGGGAGGGGACAGGAGAGTGGGGAGGAGCGGCCCCCGAGGAGGGGGCGCGGGGACGGTGCTGCCTCCACGTGAAGGCAGGTGCGCGGCCAGGCGGGGCCCCACATCGTGTGGCTCGGGGCCTGCGCTCGGGCGCGTGCGCAGCTCATCAGGCCGTGCCGGGGCCCCAGGTCCTGGGCGCTGCGCTGGGGGCTGCTTGGCCAGTGGGACGGAGGGGCCCGGGGTGTCTGGGGTGGAGGGTGGTTGCTGCACGGAGGCCTGTGCGGAGCTCTGCGGGAGCGGCGAGCCCGGCTGCCTGGGGACCTGGGCCGGGGGCAGCGCCGTGGGGACCCTGGAGCTGGCCTGGAGGAGCGTGGGGGCTGGGGGAGGGGAGCTGAGGGCCCAGCGCAGCCAGGGGTGCCGTCCACAGAAGGCCTGGGCCCACGGGACGGGACCGCCTGCCCCCTGCTCTCCCCTCCCCTCTGTGGCGGTCTCTCCTCCTGGGTTGGCGGTCTTCACTCCTGTCCCTGCGGGGACCACTTAGCCAGGGCTTGCTGTCACCCCCTTCCTCCTGCACCCACTTCTCCTTCCTGCAGCCCAGGCACCTGCAGAGGGAGAGGGGCAACGCTGGTGGGGGCACTGGGCCTGCCAGGCCCAGGCTGGGTCCTGAGGGGAGACCGAGGTGGCCACGCACGCAGCCACAGCGCCAAGCGGCGCCCTCTGCTCCGGCCATCCTGGGCAGGGCCCCGTGCTGGGAGGGGGCGCACTCCCCCATCCCTGGCCCTGCAGCCGCGGGGAGCTGAGGCCAGGCTCCCACACTCCCTGCAGTCCTGGGGTCTGGGACCCTCCAGGGCCTGCGGTGCCCAGCGGTGCCCAGCTGTGCCCAGCTGTGCCGAGCTTGCCCTGATGCGGGTTGAAGAGCTCCTGCCCCGTGTCCCCTGAGGCCGCGCTGCATAGTGTCGCCCCCCAGTGCTGCTGCCTCTGCCCTGGACAGGCTGTGCGTGGGGCCTCTCGTCCCTGGCAGGGCAGGACGCGAACCTGGACGTGCAGGGGGTGGGCTCGTGGCTCCCCTGGGTCGGGGGGCTTGCCGTCCTCCCTGGCAGAGCGCCGAGGGCCTGACCATGCGGCTGCACTGCTCAGGGAGAAGGGTTACTCGGGCTGGGGACAGTGGGCGACATCCCCGCCTGCTGGAGGAGGGGCCTGGGCTCGGGGGCATCGGGCTGGGGACCCCTGGACAGGGCGGAGGCTGGCCCCGGCTCAGAGGCTCGTCTCCCCTCTCAGGTGGGAAAAGCCCCTCCGCTCCTGTCCCCCTGGAGGCACGGCCACTGCCAGCACAGCCGTCCTCTCCTTTCACCTAAGGCATTCCTCCCCTTTTCACGGGGCAGTCAGTTTTAAAGAGGGGTTTTATTTCCCAGGCAAGGGGCAAGGCCCAGCGTACGCGGCTCTCTCGTCGGCAGCAGGGACTCGCTCCCTCGCAGCGTGCGTCTGCCTGGGACAAGGAGGAACGAGGCTGAAGACTCTTGTTGCACCTCAGCATTAATTAACAGCCACCGCTGAGAACAGCGGGGCATTCCGGTCCCTGGAGGGGTGACCTGGCCAGGGCACAGTAGGGGCAGCCTCTGGGGGGGCCCTGGGGGGGATGGGCCGAGCCTCGGGGACCCTTCCCTGCTGACCCTGCGGCCCCTGCCCATCTGCCTGGCCACGAGCCTTTACCTCACTTATTCCTAAAAGGGGAAAGGTCCCTGTGGGCCCTGGAGCCCAAACCTCCCAGCGCTCCGCCCGCGCTTCCCAGAGGCCCCCGAGTGGGATCCCAGGCTTGTCCCCCTGGCGTTGCCCCCAAGTCCTGTCCATATTCACAGGAAGGTCGACAGCAGCCAGGCTTCTCCCAGGACGGTGGCCTCGGGGACGCTGGGGCAGCAGGGGCGCGTCCCCTGCAGAGCGGGGAGCTGTGACCGTGTGGGTGGCCCTGGGCTGGTGGCCAGGGGCCTGAGCCCCCGTGTAACAGGGGTGCCTCTGCGGGCCCCTGTGCGTGGCTGCTCTTGTGTGTGTGCTAGTGCGTGTGCACGGGATTTGTGCACGTGTGTGCACGTGTGAGTGTGCAAGCATGTGTGCCCACAGACGCAGTGGAGAGCCTGGCGGTTCTGGCCCTCCACTGCCCCACCCACCCGGCCAATCAGGACCTCCCCGGCCACCGGCCTCAGTGTCCCCAGGACCACCGGGGCCGTTTCCCTCAGGAGCAGAGGAGCTCAGGGCCTGTGGCTTGGGGACGCCCTCCAGAAGCCTGGGCCGTCTGCCCCCCAGACCTGCCTGGCTCGGCACTCCTGGGGGCACAGCGGGCACTTGGTGCGTGTTTCTGATGAGAGGCCACAGACCGCCGCTGGCCTCTGACCCCAGGTGGCCCCACCTGCCTCCTGCCACTCCCCATGGACACCGTCCAGCTCGCGGCGGCCGTGGCACCCTTCAGCCCCCATGGGCCCAGCGGCTGTCCCAGTCAGTCAGCCAAGGCCCGAGAAGGCCTGGCCCGTCTGCCGCCTCTGCGGGGGCGCGGGTGAAGGGCTTAGGGGCTTTCTTATCGATTGGGGGTTATGCGCCGACGTTAACTGGCTTCCCGGTTCCCAAATGGGGTCCAAACGTGGCTGTGATTCCTTGAAGAGCTCTAAAAGGGATGACCACGTCACCCGCCTGCAGGTTACAAATCCGGGGCCACGGCCCTGGGTGGCCGCCATCCCCTCGCCCCCTCCCAGCCGCTGCCCCTGCCTCCCTGTCCAGACCCCCTGCCCCGCCCCTGGGCCAGGCCCGTGCTGCCGTTTGGAGCTCCATCTCATAGGCTGTCGGGCGCGTTGAAAACCAGGGCCTGTGCTGGGGCCTGGGGACAAGCACGCGGGGACTTGAGAGGAGGTGAGCGAGGCCCCGGAGGGGTTGGCAGCAGCAGGACGACTGGGGGACGGGGGGGGTGGTGTCATCAGAGCCGGGGGCTGGGCCACCCTGGGCTGGAGCCTCGAGCCAGGAGGGAGGGGGAGAAACCCCACCACTCCCCCCAGAGGTCCCTCCTTCCCGTCTCCCTTCATCGTGGAGACGCATGCCAGCAGGGGAGCCTGGGACATGCAGGGGCAGTCGGAGGAGGCCCGGGCATCCGAGGGCAGGGGGCAGGGTCTTCTCAGTCATTCCACCTGCAGGTGGTCCCTGCGGACCCCCGTGGGCTGGCACTGCCCACCCCCCTGGCCCCGTCCATCCAGAGGGCGCAGGTGGCTGGGGGCAGATGCAGGCAGGCCGTGTCCTTGCACAGCCAGCGACTCGCAGGAGGGCTGGGCCGGCGTGCAGATGAGGGCTGCGGCTACCATTGCCCGCTGGGACATGCTCGACCTGCTGGGCCTCATCATCCCTCAGGGCCACAGCCTCCCTGGGGGGGCCCATCTCTTGCCCCCTCTCTGGACATCCAGCCCCTCCCCGGGCTGCTGCTGGCTCTCAAGGCACTCCTGCCTCAGGGCCTTTGCACTTGCTGATTCCTCCACCTGGAGCGCTCCTCCTGGAGCCCCTCACGAAGCGCTCTCGGCCGCCCCCTGGGCCCCTTCGTGCCGGGTGTCGATGGCTATGACAGCCATCTCGCCGGGCTGCAGTCCGGACCCCCAAGGCCACAGGAACCCCAGGATCTGCTGGGAAGCAATCAAAGGCCACCTGCGGCCTCACCCAGCTCTCGATGGGAACAAGCCACCGAGAAAGGACTGTGTTCGGTCAGCCGGGATTGCCGGCGGGGCCCACCACTGCCTCGCTGAGTCATTTCAGGGCCACAGCAGGGCACTCGCGGGCACAGTGACCACGCGGGGCTGCTCTGGCACGCGGCCGAGGGTGCGGGGCCTTCCCGTGTCTCCTCGCGTGTGCTCGTAGGTCAAGCAGCGGGTCGGCGTCACGCAGGACAGGACGTGCCGCCCGCCGTGGCCTCCGCAGGGTCCTCGTCGAGTCGCGGCCCCTGGCACAGAGGAGGGTGAGGGCCCGACGGGCCCCTAGAAAACGGGCCCCTGCCAGCACCGGGGCCTCTCCCGCAGGTGACGGCTGCGTCAGGCGTTCCCTGACACACATCCGCTCCCCTCACCGAGGCCCCTCCCTGGGAAGAGGGGGCCATGGATACCTGGGAGGTGAGTCAGCCCCGGGGACTGCGGTGGTGGCTGTGCCTGCGTCACTCTTCACTCTTTGCTCCTGCCTGGGGAGAGGGGTGGGGGTGGGGAGGAAGGAGGGAGGGGGCCTGGGGGCCGGAGCCCCCCGAGCCACAGGTTCCTCAGCGGCCCCCCAGCCCTGGTGAATGGGGGTTTGGGGTGGGGGGCAGTGCCTCACGACCCCAGACGAGCAGAGGCCCTGCTGCAACAGGGACGGGGAATGGGGGTGGTGGGAGGGGGTCGCAGCCTGGGTCTGGGGTCTGTGCTGGGCTGGTCCTGGGCCCTGAGGTCCTCCTTGACAGATAGGGACAGGAGGGGAGGGCCACCCATGGCCAGGCAGGGAAACTGAGGCCTGGAGGGTCGTGCTGAAGCTCGTGGTCCAGCTCCAGGCCTGGCGCTGGCACCCAGCCAGTCGTGCGGCTTCCCCGCAGGGCCTCCGGAGGAGGGACCCCGCTCTCAGAGGGAAGACGGCTCGGCAGGACCCCAGCCCCTCCTCTGATCTCGCCTGTGACCTGGGGCGCTGCCTCTGCCTCCCGGGGCTTGCCAGGGAGACTCCTTTGCGGACTGACCCCGCTCCTTCCTTCCACAGCGTCGGGAGGGCCCAGCAGGGTGCAGCTGGCCCCGCCCTGGCCCCCACTTCTGGGCATGCTGGGGGCGCGTGCAGCCTGGACCTGTTCTGCCCCACAAAAGGCAGGCTCTGGGGGAGTCAGCTCGGGGCTGCGAAGGAAACCCACCCGGGTACCCGGGTCTCACTGCGGAGGCTGCCCTGGACCTCTGGGATCTGGCCAGTCCCCCCGCATTCCCTCCAACTTCATTCATTCCCCTCGCCTTCATTCATTCCCCTCACCTTCCTTCATTCCCTCCTGCCTTCATTCATTCCTTCACCTTCATTTGTTCCCTCACCTTCATTCATTCCCTCCAACTTCATTCATTCCCTCCTGCCTTGCTTTCATTCATTCCCTCCCACCTTCATTCGTTCTCTCACCTTTATTCATTTCCTCCCTCTTCCATACATTCTCTCCTGCCTTCATTCATCCCCTCACCTTCATTCATTCCCTCCTGCCTTGCCTTCATTCATCCTCTCCAGCCTTCATTCGTCCCCTCCCACTTTAATTTGTTCTCTCCTGCCCTTATTCATTCCCTCCTGCCCTCATTCATTTCCTCCACCTTCGTTCATTCCCTCCTGCCTTGACTTCATTCATTTTCTCCACCTTTATTCATTTTCTCCTGCCTTCATCCTTCATTAGTTCCCTCTTGCATTCATTCACATCCTCTGGGTTCATTCCTTTCCTCCCACATTCCTTCACCCTGCACGTTCCTTCTGCCCCCCACACACACACCTCTCCACCTGCCTTCGGCTCTCCCTTCACCTCCCACAAGCAGTCTCGTTTGTCTAACGCCTGGTTCATCCCTCCTGGCCCATGGCCTGGGCACACTGTCTAGCCTCCCTGAGCCCCTCCACTTCCACCGGCCTCCAGGAGCCCCCCTCACAGCCTGCTCTCTTCCCACCCTGGCCCACTCTCGGGGAGCAGACATGGTGACTGCCCAGGTGTGGGGCTGGGGGGCCCAAGGAGCAGGAGGTGTGAGAGGCACTGCTCCTCCTCATGTCCCAGTCACAGCCCATGGCACAGGGAGGGGAGCGGCCACCCCCACTGGGCCCCACATGGGAGGAGGAGGCTCTCCCAGCCTGGGGAGAGGGGACAGTGTGCCACTAGGTGTGGACACTGCCCAGGCTGGGAGCTCCCCACCAACACCCTCAGGCCGGGGGGCTTCTTTTTGTTTTTTGTCCAGGGACTGCACTGCACAGTGCCCTCTACTGGACTCCATGGGCAGTGCAGGTGGCTCCACCGGAGCCTGAGAGGGAGGGAGCCCGCGGCTACACGGGGTGGTGGGAGGTGAGCAGGTGGGTGGGGGGTGGGGCCCTCACGGACACTGCCTCAGCTCTGCCCACGTGACTACGATAAAGGGGAGATGAAGTGGCCCTAGGCACGGGGTGGGGAGCGCCAGTCACAGAGGGTCCAGGAAGGCTTCCCGGAAGAGGTGACTGAGAGTGGGGTGGTTGGGGGAGGTGGCACCAGGGTCAAAGGGCTGAAAAACCCCTACCCTCTCAGGGCTCTCAGCCTCACTCGGGGGGCTGTGGTCAGCAAGGGTCCGTGGCAGCCCTGTTTCCTTTGTGCTGGGGAAGGCTCTTGGCAGGGGGGTGGCCGTGGCAGCAGCGGGGAATTAGGAGGCCCAGACCCGGGCTGGGGCACGGTCACCTGGCAAGAGAGGGCACGTAACCCAGGGCTCCCCTTCGAGCCTCCTGGGGGCTTGGGGAGCATCTTTCTCCCCCTCCTCTCCTTCTCTTGTCCCCGTAAGGGACAGCTCAGACAACTCTCGGCGCCCCTCCCCTCCCATCGGTGCTGTCCTCGCCCATGGTCGTCCCAGGTCCTGGTCATCGCCCATCCCCCAGCTGCCCCCACCCGGGAGACCTTGGCCCTCACTCACCGACCCCACGGTCTGCCGAAGGCTTTAGGAGCCCCTCGGGGCCAGTCCGGGTCATCTGGGCTCCTGCATGCCCAGCCCCAGACAGTGCTCCACAAGTGCCCAGGAAACCAATGGACAGCACAGCTAGAGGGGAGGACACGGGGAAGGTCGCCTGAGGGCAGCAAGAGGGGCGTGGGGGCAGGTATGCAAGGAGGGGAGCACAGGCCAGAGAGGGTGCCTAATGAAGCTCTCACAAAAGGACAGGAGGACGAGGCACCCAAACCACAGGGAACACACGGAGCCTGACCCTGGCTCTTGCCTGTCTTCTGTGGGTCATCAGGAAGGTGAGACCAGGAGGCACGAAGCCCCTGTGTGAATTTTGCTCTTAACCTAGAAAAGCCTGTGCCATCCTCCCATTCCTTCCCGCCCCCGTGTGTGACTCAGTGCTCTCCCTGGCCGCATTCCCCTCCCACCCCACCACCACTCCAGCACTGAGGCCTCAGGTCCCCTGTGGTGGTGAGCAGGTCCGGGGGTGGACGGGGGTCTGGAGCTGACTCACTGCAGACTCACATGGAGGTGCAGGCATCGGAGCTGGGCTCCCCTAGTCCAGGTGGCTCCTGGTGAGGGGGCAGGGCCCAGCCAGTTCCTGCCGTATGTGGAGACCCCAACACCAGACCCTGAGTCGGCCTGGGCTTCCACCTCCTCATGGCAGCTGGGACCGGTGGCCTCTTTGCTGCAGAAGCCAGATGTATCTTGAGACGCTGTAGGGAACAGGGCTTTGCCCGGTCTCAAGGTGGGGGTGATGTCAGAGAGTGGGGGTGTGTGGGGGGAGAGGGGACAGGGGGAGCCCTGCAGGGGCAGGACCCCCTTGGGCCTCTGACTCAAATACAGCTCCCCCTCAAGGGCCCTGTGGCCTGGCTGGCTGAGCCCAGGGCCTGGGGGCATGCTGGGGGTGACAGACAAGGCTTCCCAGAGGGCACGTTGGAGCTGAGGGGAGGGGAGGCTGAAGAGACCCGTCAGAAACAAGGGCCAGGGTCCCGGGGTGGGCCAGGAAGCCTGCCTGGGGTCTCCTCACATTTGAGGTGGGCCATGGACCTGGCAGCAGGCCATCGGAGAGCCATGGGGCCAGCCTGCGCCCCAGCCTTATACCCAGTAGCCCCCAAGAGAGCTCGGCGAGAAGGCACCATTCTCCCCGTTTTGCAGCTGAGGGGCTAGAGGGGGCTCTCTGTGACCCCGGCGCCAGGCAGCTGCTCTGTCCTCTCTGCTGCCCTGAACCCCGGGCGCCGGGGCGTGTGGCTCAGCTCCAAGGGGAATCTGCCTCAGGGCCACCAGGAGAGAGACGCCCTCACATTGTGGAGAAGTGGGGGGCCGCTGCTCCTTCGGGGGTGCTGGGGACAGGCGGGGCCTCCAGCTGAGGCCTGGGGGGCGGGGCAGGGGCTGCAGAGCCGAGCTGAGGGGTGGCGTGCCAGCTGCGTGCACAGGCGCTGGAGCCGAGGAGCCCCCTGCGCTCCCTCCCTGCCGTGCAGGTTTGCGGTGTGACCTCAGGCCCTCTGGCCTCCCTCAGCCTCCTTGCGCTTCCAAGGCCCAGAGCTCCTTCCTGCACAGGGACCCCGCCCTGCCAGGCCCTGAGAGCCCGGGTCAGGGCGTGGCTGCTCAGGGTCACCCAGCAGCCAGCCTGAGGGCTCCCGGACCAGAACCTCCCTCCCTCTGCCCCACTTCCCTCAACCAGGAAGCCCTCGGATTGCCCCAGGCCAGGCCCCTTGGCTTGGAGGTCTGACTGTCACTCAGGGCACAGGCCAGGAGGCGCCCCGCGGACATGGGTGCTGGATTCTCAGGATGGCTGGGGGTCGGGGAGGGAAGCCCACCGCCCCACTCTGCCCTAGCCCCTCAAATGGGCCCTGGAGGCATTGGCTGCATGCCTGCACCCCCCTCCGGTGCTCTGCCCATAGCCCCCATGCCTGCCCCTCTCTGCAGTCCCCACAGACCCCCACTCACCCCCTAAATGGTGCTCCATGAGCCCCCCACCCCAGCCAGGCCGGGCCTCATCTCCTCACCTGGACCCCACCTCCCCTCCTCACAGGCTTTCTGGTGCTGCACCCCCCTACACTGCTGCCATGTGATCTTTCTGGAAACACCTGTCTCGGCCAGTCACTCCCCTGTTCAGGACACCCGCTGCCCTTGACAGAAAGTGCAAGGTCCTGGCGTTGGGTCCGCCCTCTCCCCTGCCCTAGATTCTAGAAGTCTCCTCCTGGACGGGTTAACAGTCATGCAGGGCACAGGGCCTATGGGGCCGAATGCTCTCTGGTGCCTCCTCCACTCCCTGCCGCCGGCCTCTTTCGCAGACCCTGGGGGAGGGCAGGGCAAGGCCCCCTCCCGCCCAGCGGTCAGCCCTGGCCTCGCAGCCACAGCTGAGGCTGGGGCCGCAGGGCTTCACCGCCAGAGGGCTCACCTCTGCCCGAGGGCCAGGGCTCCACTGGTGGGCTCCAGCTCGAGGGCAGGAGGGGCCTGCCTGCGAGTCCACACCGCTGGCTTCTCCGGGGGCAAGTGGTCAGCACCGGCCACCCCTCCCCAGCTGGGGCCCTGGGAGGAAAGTCTCCCAGAGGCTGCGGTTGCACCAAGCGAGGAAGGGGCAGGGGAGGGGAGGCGAGGGGCGAGAGCTCGCGGAGGACTGCAGCAACGCCGTCTGTCCTTGGTGGTCTCTCAGTGTCCACAGGTGCTTGGACCCAGTCCTTCCAGAGGCCGAGCCTGTAACCTGCACCTGAGCCTGAGCTGGGCTTAGTGACCCGCTTCTAAAGCCTGAGTCACAAAAGGCACTGCCAGTTCCTGTGTGGGACCCCTGAGTCGGCCACCCAGTTTCCTCGCCCTCTCCCCCTCCACCTCCCTCTCCCTCTCCCTCTCCCTCCCTCTCCCTCTCCCTCCCCCTCCCTCTCCCCCCCTCCCTCTATCTCCCTCTCCCTACCCCCCTTCTCTCTTCCTCTCCCTCTGGGAAGTCAGCTGCCATGTCCCGAGCCGCCCCGAGGAAAGGCTCACAGGAGGCATGGAGGCCTCTGGCCAACACCCACCTGAGTGAACCTAGGAGGAGACACCCCCTCGGTGGACTCTTCAGATAACGGCAGCCCCAGCTGACCGTCAACTGCAGCCTCGTGAGACCCAGAGCCACCAGCTAAGCGGCTCCTGAGCGCCCGGCTCGCGGGAACTAAAAGATAGAACAGGATTGTTGCTTTAAGCTGCTAAGTTTGGAAGAAATTTGTTGCACGGGCTGTTGGGGCCACCCAGACCCCCTTCACCTGAGCCGTACCCGTCTGCAGGTGCGCGATGCTGGCCGTTAACAAGTCACAACTGCCCCTTGCTGCGGAGGAGACTTGCTAGCGGTCACCTGGGAAGCCGTGCTCCCCTCCGGGCAGTGGAGGCGCTGACCGCTGGCTGACAGGGCCTCGAAGTCCACCTCGGCGGCCAGGAACCCCCCGTGGGGCCTTCCCACTGGGTTTCAGCCGAGCCCATGGCTTTGCGCAGCCCCTCCCCTGTCCCCCATGTCCCTCTGCCCCGCTGCTCCTGGGACTTCCCCCCAGTAGCTCACGTGAACAAAACTTTCCGGGGAGCCACCCCAGGCGAGGGCTCTTCAGGGCTGGCCGGTGCGTGGTCGGGGGGCCCTGGGACCCTTCTGGAGCATTGCTGGGAGACAGCTGTCTCTTCTCGCCTTTCCCCACACCTTCTGAGCTGCTTCCTTCTGTCCCAGAACATCCTTTCAAGGGTGTTTACGTAGCAAACAGCCTCGGGAAGCAGAGTGTCCCTCCTGGGGCAGAGGGCAGGCTGATAGCGCCTCGCTGGGGACAGGTGCGGGCTGCGAGCGCCTTTTTAAAGCCGGGGATTCCACAGCTGGGGCTCACCCCCCTGAAGTGAGCGTGGAGCCGAGCCGCCTGCCTTGCCCGGTCACCAGGTCCGCTGGGCCCAGAAGGCAGCACCCGTGAAGCCGTGGCAGGCCAAGGAGTCGAGTAAAAGCTCAGGCGCCCCCAGTTCTTGATGGGGGGGGGGGGTCTTGGCAGGCCTTGTCGTGCCTGCAGGAGATTCTTTCCATTTAAGCCCCTAAAAGAACCTGAGGCTTGCCTTGCACAGGACCCCTGGCAGGGGAGTGGGAAAGGGCACCAGCCACCTGCACCCTGCCCCTAGCTGTCTGCTCCCCCCTTCCCCCACCTGCTGAGCCCGTTCCCATGGCACCTGCGCGGCTCAGGCCGCGGCGTCTCGAGCCAACGTGGAGGTGTTGACTGGGCACCTGCCCTGGCCAGGCTCTGAGCTGGGCGGCCGAGGGGCTGCCCAGGGTTCCCCACTCTGGCCTCATCCCCTCCGACCTGTCGTGCCTGCTCCCAGCAGCGGCGTGCAGAGGTGGTTCCGAACAGGACCCCTTTGCACACCCCCTCCCCCCCACCCGCTTCTGGCCTGGCCCTCGGGTCCTTCAGCCGCCCCCACAGCCTTCCTGCTGCTCCCCCCTGCTCTTCACCCCAGTCTGTTTTGAACCCCCTGTTCCTCTAAGCTGTCCTTTCCATGCCCCAGGGTCTTCACCCATGATGAGCTGGAGGAGGGAGCAGCCAGGCCCCAGGCTCAGCCCACTTTCTCAGCCAGAGCTGGCCGTGCGCCTCCGGGGGGAGAGGGCTGGGGGGGACGGGCTTTGCCTCCACCTGGATGGCAGCTGGGGGTGACAGCTCAGTGACGCCCATGCGGTGATTCAGCAGGCAATCACTCTCTGGCGCCTCTTCTTGGTGGGCAGCCTGTCCCCACTCTGCCTGGGGGTGCCAACACCAGCAGAGGAGCTGGCTCTGGGGTTCTGGGTGGCAGAGCGGGTCTGGCAGAGCAGGGCCACAGCAGCACATGGGTGGGCGGCTGCACTGCTCCCTCGAGACACCTACCCAGAGCTCGGTCCTTCTCACTGCAGGAGTGGCAAGGGTGGCTGCTGCTCAGCTGAGTCTCCCTGGCACCGCAGAGCTCGGTGTTTGCCCCTCCCCAAGTCGAGCATCAGCCCCTCCTCAGACCTCTGCGGCTCTCGGCACTTCCAACCTTGGGTCAGAGTCACCTGTGTACAAACCAGGAGCTCCTTCATGTCAGAGGCCCACTGAGTCAGTTCTCGAATTCCCCAATACACTGTATTACCAAAGGAAGTCACCAATAGAGACGAGAGTGAAAAAAAGATAAATGAGACTGAGGTGATGATGGTGGCAGCCAGTGGCGGTGGTGGCGGCGGCGGTGGCGGTGATGGTGATGGCGGCGGTGGCGATGGTGGTGGTGGTGAAAATGGCGATGGCCGTGACGGCAGTGGCGGTGATGACCATCAGTCTCTGAGGTGCCCAGTGCTCTGGGACACTCTTTCCAGAACTGACTGAGCTGACTATCCACAGACCGAGGCCCTGCCTTTCCCCAGCCCCCGTTCTAGGTATGGACTGGTACCAAAATTGCTTTGTTTCTTACAAGCCATCTTCCGTGGGGACGGTGGCAATGCCCCAGACCCCTCCCAGCCTGTCCAGACGGGGAGGTCTGGCTGAGAGGCTGGAGCTGCAGCTCGCCCCTCCCTTGTTCGGCCTCTGCTGAGTCCCTCATCTCAGACTCTCCTTGTGTAGAGCCATCTCGGTGCCGAGTCCTGGTGGACCAAGAGAGGACCACGGCTGGACGAGGGGCAGCCCCCAGCCTGGCCCTCCCCTGCTGCCTGGGATGCCGGTTCTCTGTCTCTGGTCTCCTGCAGGCACTTGTGGGGGGGGGGTGTTGCTGCCTTCGCTCCAGAGCTGAGATGGGGGCTTCAGTCCCATTCCTGATGTCCCTCTTGTCCTTGGATTTCACCCTGGGTGCATGCTCCCACTGGCCAGACAAGAAAACTGAGGCCAGAGAAGGGGAAGTGGTCAGGTGGGGCCCAAAGCGGAGTCCCTTCCCTGGGCCCTGTGGTGAAGCCCCTCGTGTGGCAGAGGCACCCTGACGGGGGGCTGTTCTGCCTTCCTTTCTCTGCGCCCCCAGCTCAGGTCTCCTCACCAGTAGTGGGGGAGGGAAGGCAAGGGGGGTCCCATGCAGTGGTAATGCTTCTTTTTTCATGTGGCCCAAAGATGGAAAGAGGGGAGAGCAAAGGAGGGAGAGCCGGAGAGGGAACCAGAAGAAAAGCCTAATGAGTAATTAGCTGATTCAAGAAGGAGCTTGGCTTCCAACCCGTCATTGCCCAGGAAGGAGGTTCCGCGCAATCCCAGCAGTGTGGGAATCTGTCTCCCCCTTTTGTTTTATTAATAAAGCAGAGCAGTGTCACTTGGCATGCTCCACAAACGTGTCACTTCTCTGACTAATTCTTTTTAATTAGAAACAACAAAGCAAAAAAGGCAACGTCCTTGGGAGCGCTGGTGAGCGGCTGATTTCTCGAGAGCTCCAGCTGCCCCCTCCCCCAGCTTTGGGGTCTCAGTTCTCCCTCTGCCATCCTGGAGGCTGGGGTCTTCACAGGAAGAAACCCTTTTCTTTTTGGTGATGGGAGATGTCTTCCCAGCTTGCTGCAGGGCTGGGGGCTGGGGCCATGTTTCTCTGCAGATGTTTCTTCTGACCATTTAAACAAAGCAGAACTTTCCAGAGATTTGGACACAGGGCCTCATCCTCTCGTCAGCTCAGCAGCTGTCCTCCCCAGCCCTGCACTCCAGGGCACTCCTCAGAGGCCTCCGAGGCACCTGGAGTGAGGACATGCACCAAGTGAAAGGAGATCCTAACCCACATCTCAGAGCACCCAGGTGACAACATGCTATTTTCAGTTTCATGCTATGGTAACAAATTCTGGGATTTTATCAGTTAGGAAAATGAATTAACCTCTCCAAGGTCACAGTCAAAAAGAGAATGGCTGGAATGTGAACCAGGTCTACATGATCAGACAGATAGGAACCGGAATTGGGGTGATTATGTTGCTAATAAAGGTGGTGGCGGTGGTGGTAGAGGTGGCAACAGCTGTGGTTTGGCAATGATGATGATGAAGATGGTGATGGGAATGATGGTGGGATGGGGGAAATGACGGTGGTGATGGAGGAGATGATGGAGGAGATGGTGGTGATGGTAGGGATGGTGGTGATGGAGGAGATGGTGGTGGAGATGGTGGTGATGGTAGGGATGGCGGTGGTGATGGAGGAGATGGTGGTGATAGTAGGGATGGTGGTGATGGAGGAGATGGTGGTGGAGATGGTGGTGATGGTAGGGATGGCGGTGGTGGTGATGGAGGAGATGGTGGTGATGGTAGGGATGGTGGTGATGGAGGAGATGGTGGTGGAGATGGTGGTGATGGAGGAGATGGTGGTGGAGATGGTGGTGATGGTAGGGATGGTGGTGATGGAGGAGATGGTGGTGGAGATGGTGGTGATGACAGGGATGGTGGTGGTCATGGTGGTAGAGGTGACAATAGCTGTGATTTGGCGATGATGATGAAGACGGTGATGGGAACGATGGTGGGACGGGGGAAACGACGGTGGTAATGGAGGAGATGGTGGTGGTGGAGATGGTGGTGGTGGTGGTGATGGTAGGGATGGTGGTGGTGGTGGCGGTGATGGAGGAGATGGTGGTGGTGGCAGTGATGGCGGTGATGGCGGAGATGGTGGTGATGATGGAGATGGTGGTGGAAGAGGTGGTGATTTTTATGGTGACTGTGGCTTGGGGATGGAGGCAGTGGGGTGGTGACTGTGGCTCCTCTCTCCGTCCTCTGCTCTTCTTGTCTGCCCCTGCTCCCAGTTGCCCTCTCTCGCCTCTGTCTTTGTGTCAGCCTTTTGGTCTCTCTGCCTCAGGTGTGGGGAACCTGGTGTCCCAGGGTCACCCTCAGGATCTGGGGTGTCTGACCTCTGTCCTGGGGTTCCCTGATCTCTGGAAACTGCCCAGCCCGTGTTGGGGCATCCTGGCTGAGGGAGCCAGGGAACCCCCACTGTAGGGTGGCCCACGGAACCTTGGGGACTGCCTGAGCCCCCTGGGAGGGAAGGGGTGAAGGGGGACGGTCAGTGCAGGGGGACAAGTGAGCCCCCAGGAAGGGAGGGTGGGGTGTGGGGAGCTGCCTGGGTTTTGGGACCCCTGGGTCTGGTTCCAAGCCTGGGATTAAGGCGCGGTCTGCCCCCTCCCGAGGTGAGACGAGGTGGTGGATGGAAGGGGCCCTTGAGCCGTGGCCTTGGTGCAGGACGCTTGTTTGGGGAGGAGGAGGAGCAGGGAGTTCCGGGTGGGGGTCCAGGGGCCTGCAGGCCTGTGGGGCCGTAAGCTCAGCGGGGCGTCTGTGGGTGTGTGGGTGGCAGGCTGGGCATCCGGGGGCCGACTGAAGCTCGAGTGGCTGGGGACAGACCCCCCCAGGGGTCGGCTCAGACACCCCCACACCCCTGGTCCCCCAGCCCAGGCTGCCTCCACTCTTGCCAGGAGCTCGGGGACCACCTGACAGCTCAGACCTGCCCCAGGGGGCTTCTGACCTGGGCTGAGCCCCAGGGCGGGGCAGCCCACATGGCCTGAAGAGGCCGAAGTTCCCAGCGGCTTCGTGGTCACGGATCCCGGGGTGGTAAAATTGCATAGAGAAAGCTGGGGATCCCTGAGAGCCAAAAACCAACGTCCTGCTTCCTCTCTGAGCTCTCTCGAGCTGCTTCTTTATCTTTTGAAATTTGAAATCCCCACCAAGGCAGCCGACCCTGGTTCCTTACCTTTGACTCAGTACAAAGCAAAGCCCACCTGCCCTAAATCCTCCCCTGTAGGATGGACAAACCCTCAAGCTTCAGCGTCTGGAATAAAACGCTGTCATCTGCAAACGCGACTCCGATGCTTCCAACAGGTGGCAGGCGAGGGGGACAGGACGAGATCATAACTTGGCCGCTGGGGACCCCCACACTCATCGCTCACCCTCTTGGTGCCTCAATTTCCTTCTCTGTAACATGGGGTGACAATGACCTCCCACATCGTTCTGGAGGTCAGGGACATGCTCACCCACACTGGGGGCTTCCTCTCCTCCTCCTGCCTGACTTCTGCATCGACCCTTTCCTGAAAGACCAGAGAATGCCAGGCCCCGAGACAGGGAAGGGTCCCCGGCCAGGCCAGCTGGACTGCAGGATGCGAGGCCCAGGGGGAGTGGGCTCGCTGGACCTGACCAGCGCTGGCCTGCTGGGCATGGGACCTTCTGAGCAGGGCCCTGCGTGGCTGGTGGTGGTGATAACGGGGGGCGGAGGGGAGCAGGGCAGGAGGGAGCCCCCTGAGTGGCAGGGCCAGGAGCAGCACTGAGAGGGTTCTGCCCCTCCCCCCCACGCTGTGGCAGCCCTGGGGTCCCTCAGGGACAGAAGCCGGTTGCCCATCCGTGGTGAGTCTGTTTGGGGGAGCTGGAGGAGTTTGGGGTGCCTGCAGGTTGGGGTGGCTTTAAGCTGAGACCTGCAGGAAGAGGATTTGGCGGGGCAGATGGGGCCCTGTGGCCACCCCTTTCTCTCCACCTGGCGCCCGGAGAGCAGACAGGGGCTGGCAGTGGGAGGAGGGTGGCTAGGGGTGGCCTGTGCAGGGCTGGGTGGCAGGGGCCAGCGGCCATGGGGTCCCGGGTCAGGAGCCCAGGTGGAGCGGTCAGCCCAGGCCGCCTGTGGGGGAACGAGATGGTCCAGGTGGGGGACTGGGACTGAGAGGGGAGAGGTCCAGGTCTCAGCTCTGGGGGAGGGGAAGGAGGAGCCAGCCAAGGAAATGGTGCGTGGGTGGGGGGAACCAACTGAGGGGAAGCAGGGGCTGAGGCCTGGAGGGGTCAGGAGGGCCGGACAAAGCTGCCCCCAGCACTGTGCCCTCTCTCCAGCCCCCCCCCAATGCCCCCCGCCCCCCACTGCCCCAGCTCTGCAGGCCCAGACCCCGCCCCCACCCACAACCCCCACCCCTCTGGGTCTCAGGTCTCGGGGTGCTTGGGGATGTTGAGCAGCAGGAGGTGCTCAGGAAGGGGGGCTGTGGGGGTTAGCGGGGCCTTGCAGGACGCTGAGGGGCTGCTTGGGGAGGGAGGGCTGCCTAGGCCCTCCTCAGCCTGCCCCACACTGGTGGACCCATAAGGCCCTGTGGGGGCCAGAGCTGGGGGGAGCGGGCAGAAGGGGTGGTGCGTGCCTCACGGACGGGGTGCCAAGGTCCAAAGAGGGGCAGTGACCTGCCAAGGTCACACAGCAGCCAAGGTCAAGAGCAGTGTGAACCGGGCCTCTGGCCGCCTGGCCCGGGGCTCTGGCGCTTCCGGCAGGAGGCTGGGCAGGGGTGCTCCTCGCTCTGCCAGGGTGGCGCAGAGCCCGCCTGCGTGGAGAAGATCCTCGCCGCGTCACGGGGAGCTATTCTCAGCTTCTCTCCTTTTATGGCGCCGGAAGTGAGCTGTGGCTGCTGGCAGCTGGAAGAGGTTTAAACGGAGAAGCAGAGAGCAGCAGGGAAGCAGGGCGGCGCGGGGGCGGCCGGGTGGCCCTGGATGCCACCCCCGCCCTGGCACGGGCTGTCCTGAACTCCCAGCTGGAGGGGCGGGCTCCTGCCAGCTGGCAGTGAACCTGCCCTTCCTGGCAGAGGGGTCCCGCCACCCTCAGGGTTCCCGCCATAGGAACCAGTACCGGTGGGCGGACAGGGAGGTGGGGGGGCGGCCTCAACCTGGCGGGGGTCCCAGTAGGGCAAAGAGGAGGGGCCGCTGCCCGGCTCCTCTCCCGCCAGGGCCGTGTCCCAGTGCACCCCTCTGCAAGGGCTCCCCAGCTCAGCGCCTGGCAAGCAGGAAACCGGGGTCCCCCAGCTGTCCCCCACCCCTGAACCTCCTAAACCCAACCCCCCCACAGCCATCCAGCTGGGATGTTGACCCCACAGCAGCCCCCCATCCGCCTGCCCCCTTACGCTCCCACTTCTCCAGCAGCATCCCAGGCCCCGGCCCACCCTCTCTCCAGCCCCCTCGCCCTCCCGCCTGCTCACCGTGACACCTGCTGCGCCCTTTCGTGTGGCTCGTTCCTTCCTTGTCCTCCTGTGGGGCTGCTCTCAGGGAAGCCCCCCACCGCCCTGTCAGGGGCCTCTCGGGCTGCACCGCTGCCAGCCCCCAGGATTGCCGACACGCATGGGGTTTGGGGCGTCTCTGACCAGACAGCGTGTCCTCAGGGGCAGGGCCCAGCAGGTCTTAACTCCTCTGCATGCCCAGAGCAAGCTCAGGCTGGCACACAGTAGGTGCCCTGTGGAGGGCTCTGACAGTGGACACATGGCAGGGGGAGGGTGATGCACATGACACCCACCACCACACTGGGAAGGCTTCCTGGAGGCGGCGGCCTTTGGGCTAAGATCATGCTGAGCTTTTATGCTCATTTGACAGCTAGATAGGGAATGGGGGGAGGAAGAGCCAAAGGCCGAGCCCTCCCTCCTCAGCCCCCACCAGTGCGGTACCCCCGAGTCCACGCCAGCCCCAGCCAAGAGGAACCTCAGGGCTGTTTAGTGCGGTGCCGAGGCCGGAGGGCTGATGATTTGTCAGAGGAGAGGTGGGCCTGGAGGGCGGGATGCCCATGCCCTGTCCGGTGCTCAGTGGCACGACTGGGCTGGACAGAAGCCACTCACTGGGCCGAGGAGGCGTTTGAAATCCAGTCGCTGCGGGAAGGCTTCCTGGGTGGGGAGTGCTCGGCCAGGCCGCGGGAGCTCCTGCCTCCATGTGGGCGGCCCCTCCTCCGCTTGTGTTGTTTTGGGGGTTGTCCCCCCACTGGAAGATTCCTGAGCAAGAGGGCAAGAGGGAGGAATCCCCTGGAAGAACCCCGAGGCACCCACAGGTCTCCAAGGGCAGCGGGACAGCTGGCGACACGCGACGGCAGGTGCAGCCCAGCCTCCTCCAGGGGCCGCGAGGGGGTCATGGCGTGCTCCCCTCCTAGGGTGTACTCTGCACCTCCCTGCACCCCCATCCCCTCCCAGGGACATGCCTCCACTTGGCCCAGTGCCTGCTAAGTCCGCTTCAGGAACTGTTTGTTGAATGACTGACGGCTCATGGGTTGGGGTCATTGTGCGCATTTTATAGGTGAGAAGACTGAGGCCAGAGAAAGGACAGGGGACGTGGGAAGTGCCCACGGAGAGAACATGGACCTGGGAGTCTTTCTCCAGACCCCCGAGCTTGCCCCTGGCTTCCTGCCCTGGTGCTGGCCTTTCTCGTCACGTGGCTGGAGCAGGTCCCTGGCCTCTCTGGGCCTCTGTTTCCCCGTCTGTCTAATAGTTGGGGTGGGGGGCTGCCCGTCTCAGGACCAACACTGCCCTGGCCCACCCCTACCCATGTCTGCCCAGGGGGTCAGCGGGGGTCTGGGCCTGGAGAGGATGCCTGCAGGCCGCGAGGGGCCGCTGGCTTGGTGCCGCTGGGCTGGGAGTGCTGGAAAATTCCAAAACTTTCCTGGGCGTCTTGGACCAGGAGGCGCTAAGGCAGGAGGCAGGAAGGAGGAGGGAGGGAGGAGGGTCTGGTGTGTGGGGGCCCAGGAACGAACAGGCTGCCTGTTCCGGGGACAGGGACACAGCAGCACACCCTGCCAAACTCGGGGGGAGCGGGGAGGAAGCAAGGAAGGAGGAAGGGAGAGGAGGGAGGGAGAGGAGGCTCAGAAAGAAATGTTCCCGCAGCTCAGGGTGCTGGAAGGGCCCCCAGGCTGCCTCGCTTCCGATCGGGCCCCCAGGCCTTGCTGCTGTCCCCTGCCTCCAGCACCTGCACTCAGCCACCCCTCAGCCCCCTCCTCCCTGGGACTCTGGTCTTAGGGCTGGCTGGCTGTGGTACCAGCTCGGGGGCGCCCACCCAGTACCAACAGGGTCCCTGGAGACCCCTCTCTAGTTTGGCCTCCTCCAGCTTCTCTGCTGAGGCTGCGGTGCTGTGGCAGCGTTGAGGCCGGGGGTCCAGCCCGGGTGGCGTGGCAGGAGTGTGGCAGGGTCCCTGCCCTGGGCATTTGGCTGCGGCCTGGCCTGGGCCCGTCCCCACCGCCCAGAAACTCTGTGTAAACGGGTGAGAGCGTCTCCTTGTTAAATGAAGGAGCCCATGCCCCGTCCTCCTCTCTCTCTTTGCAGCTCCATTTCCCCCACTTTGATCTTTTCCTTCTTGGGCTTTTCTCCCTGTCTTGGCTCCACCCCATGCGGCCTGCATGTGACCCCCGTGCCCTTGGGGTGGGTTTGGGGACCCTCCCTCTCTAGCTGCCTGCCTCTGCCTCTCCAGGCCTCCGTCACATCTCCCCTGCGGGCATCCTTCCATGGAGGGCGACGGGGCCAGTGGGGGGACTCAGATGGCCCCAGCCGGCCTCTGCCAGCGGCCCCCCTCTTGCCCCCCCACGTCACCATGGCCTGTGCTGCCCGAGGGACACAAGCCCCCGAGTCCAGTGCCGAGCCCCATGAGGCAGAGGAGGTGCGATGGGGCGAGGGGGCCCCTCCCCACCTCCCGCTTCGTGGGGGGAGGGGCTCACCGCAGGGGAAATCCTTGCTTCACACCCAGGTCCCAGCACTGTCCCCATTATACAGACAGAAAGTCGGGGTCCAGCCAGGTGTCTCCCCACTATAAAGGGACCGAGAAGGCCCACGGGTCATCCCTGAGGCTCTGCTGCCCTGACAGCCCGTCCTGTGGCAGGCCAGGCCACAGGGAGGGCCACTCTGGGGGAGGGAGTCCCAGCCTGGGGGCTCGGGACAGGTTGAGAGGCTGGGGCCACCGGGGTGATGGCGGCATGCCAGCAGACGAGAGCAGAAGGCGGAGGCCACTGCGCCCCTCCCGGGCACCCACTCAGCAGGAAGCGTCTTCAAACTCCTCGGAAAGAACAGAAACGGGCCACGCTGCTCCCAGGGGAGCTGGACAAGGCTGGGGGGACGACAAGCAGATGGCCCACTCCGGGAGTCGGGAGCACGAGCCCCAGGAGTACGCCAAGCAACTGGAGGCCCTGGACCTCCCTGCAACAGCCCCCACCTACCCCTTTCCTGCAAGGGACAGGGGTGCTGACCTCCATGGGGCCCGGCAAGCCCGGGGGAGGGTCCTGGGAGCAGCATGGGGCTTCTGAGAAAGGCCAGGGTCCGTGGACGAGTCATCAGACATCACTTCCCACTGACGGCCCAGCGAGGGCACTCGGGTCCCCCAGGTGCCTCCTAGGGGGCAGCTGCGGGGATGGCAGCAGGTAGGGGGTCTGGCTGGTTCGTCCTCACGGGCAACCGCACCCTCCAGGGATGGGCCAAAGCACCGCCTCGCCGCCCCCCTTCCCAGCCAGCTGGCCCGACAAGCAGGGCGCCATGGGCAGGACAAAGGCAGAGACCTGCTCTGGAGCCAAACGATCAGCTGGGGGCCACCTGGACTGGGGCAGAGGCCTCAGGTAGGGCTCAGAGCAGGCGTGGGCTTAGGGGCCTGGGGCAGGTGGTAAGCCATCAGGCAGAGTGTGCATGCGTGCATGTGAGTGTGTGAGGGTGCACGCACGTGTGCAAGTGTGCACACAACATGTGTGTCTGTGTGTGTGGCGTGCATGCACGCTGGGCACCTGAAGGAGCCTCTGCTCACACCCTCGGGTGCTAAGTGGTGCTAGTCGCAGACTCTGGGAGATTAGCAGCTTTAGCCTGGGGGAGCCGACGGCCCCCAGCTCAGCAGCAGCTCCTGGGGAAACACCTGGCAGTTTGGAGAGCCACAGGGCTGGGGGGGGGGGGCACAGCAGGGGGCACAGCTCCCACCCCAGACCCCACTCTGTGCCTGGTGGGCACAGCTGGGCACCCCAGAAGTGCACCTGGGAGGGCCTGGAGCAAGGAGGGAGGCTCAAGGGGGGGCACCCCCAGTACATCTGGGGGCCCAGGCGGGTGGGCTTAGGGGCAGGAGTCCCGAGACGAAGGTGAGAGCCCTGTGGGGAAGGACTTGGCCACAGGGCAGCGGTAGGAAGGCGGGCGCTGTCGGGGACAGGGGGAGCTTGCTGTCCCCAGGGGCTGGACAGGATGCTGGAGAGAACCCTGACTCAGGTGGGGCAGAACTGGGCTCCCCAGGGGTCTGGGTTTGGGAGGCCACACCTGGAAACCAGCACCTTAGCCTCACAGTTCAGAATGTGGCGTCTGGGAGGCCGGGCCCTTGGGGCAGAAGGCGCTGGGCAGACCCCTGCGCTCACCTGGGCCCACCTGGCCTGCTTCTCAGGCAGCTGGACTTCAGCTGTCAGGACCCCCGGAGCAGCCAAGCGGCCTGGCTCCGAGAGCTGGGAACCTCCAGGCCCCTCCCTCTCCGTCTGCCCCCAGACCTGCATCTCCATGCCGTCCGCTGATGCTGGGGTGGAGGCCCGGCCTGCTGCACCTTCGGCCCTGCCTGTGGGGGGTGGGCAGACCCCACTACAATCGTCCCCACCCCATCCCAGCCTCTTTTCTGGAGGCGGAAGAATGGAGCCCAGGCTTCAGTGCGGGGGTTTGGTGAGGGCTTCTGGGGTGATAATTGGGCAGCGATTAAGTGTTCTGCAGCAGTGTTGTCGCCTGCCCGTCTGCCCGGAGGGGGGCGGGGCGCCGTGTGACAACCCTCCCCCCCGCCCACATGGGTCTTGAGTGGTCATCTCCGTCCTGCCTTCTAGTGGGGAAGAGGGAGGAGTAGGGCAGGGGCCATGGGCACCAAAGCAGGGGTGAGGGGTGGGCCAAATCTGGATTGCCACTTGTTTTTGCATGACCCACAAACTAAGAATATTTACGTGTTTATATGGTTGTAAGCATTTAAAGAGGGGCGGGGGACGTGGGCCTTGGCATCAGAGCAGGGGGTACCAGGGTCTGTCCCAGAGGATCTGGCTCAAGCCCCTGCGCTGCCCTCCCTGGGCCACCCTGGGGACTCGCTCGCCCTCTTGCTGTGATTCCCCCATGAGGCTGACACCTTCTCCCTTCCCCACCTCCGTCCCCCTGCTCCTCTAGGCCTGGTCACCCCTCCCTGGCCCTCGAAGCCCTGCCAGGGCGCCCCCTCCTCCAGGAGGCTCTGCAGCCTGAGGCCAGACTCACACAGGGCCTGCGTGCAGTCCGGGACCAGCCGCGGGGCGGGCGGGGCGGGCGTCCGTGCCCCATTTGCTTGCTCGCTCGCAGCGCCGGGGGCTCGTCGGCCACTTTCCGCAAGCGTTCCCGAGACACGGACAGTGTCACGGCCCCACGGGCCCGCGCAGACCCCCCCAGGCCCCCCACCCCCACGCTGCAGGCAGGCTCGGGATTCCGCAGCCGGGAAGGCTCCCTGTCCGTTCCCTTCTCGCAGCTTCTCTCGCTCGGCACCCCCTCCCTGTTCTGGGGTGCCCCCTCCCTCCTTTCTCGGCCACCCACTCGCCTTTAATTAGAAATGCGAGGAGAGCGATTTTGCTGGGAGTTTTTGCCAGAAAGACGTTCCCCCAGAAGGAGGAGGAGGAGACAGATTGGCTCGGGGGAGGGGGGACTCCCCGGCAGTGAAGGGTGGGGCCCGGGGGGGGCAGGGGGCACTCGCATGCCCCTGGGTGACGAGAAGGGGTGGGTGGGGTGAGTGGGGGGCATGAATGTGCACGTGGGGGGGGGTGAGTGTGTCTATAAGGCTGATGAGTATGTCTGTGGGTGCCCGAGTGGGGGGCATGAGTGAGTGTGGGGGCCCGAGTGGGGGGCCCGTGTGTGCAGTGTGCGTGAAGGGGGAGGCTGCACACGGCTGTGGTGCTGACGGGGTCACTGACCGGCCTCTGGGTTTCTGGCTGTGCTGGTGTGTGCGCTACCTGGGCAGGTAACACGGGAGGCCGCGGCCCACCCCCACCCTTCCAGCCTCGGGGTAACCCAGGAAGGGGCGCCCCCCACCCCGTTGCCAGGGCAGCGGAAAGGGCCTCCCTCCCAGGGAATCTCAGCTTCCGGAGCTCACTCCTTATATGGCGCTTGCCTTCCCTCAGCCTCTCCTGCCTGCGGCGGGCTGCCAGCACCCCCTCCTCCCTGCTCCCCTCCCCCCTGCACCTCTCCCTCCCCCCTCCTTCCCGCTCCCCTCTCCCTCCTTGCCCTCTTCTCTCTCCTTCCCTTCTCTCCCCCCACGCCCCACCTTCCCCCTACCCCCTACCCCCTACCCCTCTTCTCCCCATCTCCCCTCCCCTTGGAAGCCTTGGAGCTCCTGGCCAGGCTCCAGCTGCAGCTGGGGGTCGGGACCCAGAGCCCTTCGGTGGGCTGAAGGGCCCCTCCACCTCCTCCACCCCCGCCCCCAGGTAGCAACCCGACCCCCGGGAGCCCCTCTACCAAGGACCTGGGTGAGGGTCACCAGGCTCTCCTCGCCAGCCTCGGCAACACCAGGTCACACCCACACCAGCTCCAAAGGCTGGGCACACCCCCGACCCCCAGGCAGGGCCCCTCACTGGGGGTGGGGGGCAGCCCAGGACCCAGACTCTAGGGTCCAGGAGGCAGGGGGTGGACAGGAGCCCGTGGCCATTACTAGCAAAACACCCAAAACCTGGAGCCTCCTGTGTATGTGTGTGTGTGAGTGTGAGTGTGTGACTGTGGATTCCAGCCCAGGCCCTGGGTGTGTGTGTGTGTGTGAGTGTGTGTGAGTGCGTGTGAGTGTGGACTCCAGCCCAGGCCCTGGATATGTGTGTGTGTGTGTGTGAGTGTGTGAGTGTGTGTGAGTGTGGACTCCAGCCCAAGCCCTGGGTGTGTGTGTGTGTGTGAGTGTGTGAGTGTGTGTGAGTGTGGGCTCCAGCCCAGGCCCTGGATATGTGTGTGTGTGTGTGAATGTGTGAGTGCGTGTGAGTGTGGACTGCAGCCCAGGCCCTGGGTGTGTGTGTGTGAGTGTGTGAATGTGTGAGTGCGTGTGAGTGTGGACTGCAGCCCAGGCCCTGGGTGTGTATGTGTGAGTGTGTGAGTGCGTGTGAGTGTGGACTCCAGCCCAGGCCCTGGGTGTGTGTGTGTGTGTGTGTGAGTGTGTGTGAGTGTGGACTCCAGCCCAGGCCCTGGGTGTGAGTGTGTGTGAGTGCGTGTGAGTGTGGACTCCAGCCCAGGCCCTGGGTGTGTGTGTG
>JAKSZT010012740.1:170493-240293 GCA_026826555.1 Tolypeutes matacus | reverse complement strand
GTGTGTGAGTGCGTGTGAGTGTGGACTCCAGCCCAGGCCCTGAGTGTGTGAGGGTCTAAATGGAGGGGTGAGTGTACTTGCCAGAGCTCTTCTGGGGCTAAAATCCTCCGAAGAAGCCGGCTGGGTCCGGGGTTCGGGAGGTGAGCACCCAGGTGAGGAGGGGTCCAGGCCCTCCCCAGTCAGAGGGATGGGAGGGAGGCCGCCCCAGGTGTCCTGGGGACAAAGGGAGGGGCGGCGGGTCCCTTAGCCCAGGCGTGTCCGGTGGGGGCCGGGAAGGAGAGGGGCGGTGCGCGTACCCCCAGGATGGTCTTTGGGTCCCCGGGCGGCGCGGGCCGGTGGATTAGTCAGCCCGGGCGGAGCACGTGTGCGGCGGGTGGGTCCTCCCTCGGCGCTGGGGAGGGCGCGAGTGGGCGCGCGGGAGGCGGGGCCTGCGGAGGGGCGCGGGCGGGCGCTGCGGGCCGCGCGTCTCGGCCAATGGGAGCCGGGGCTTCTGGAGAGCCGCCCCCGGCCGGCGCCCGCAGCATAAAGGGCGGCGCGCGCGGCGCAGAGCAGCAGGCAGGGTTCTCCCCGCAGCCGCTCCGCCGCCGGCACCGCGCCGCACTGCACCGCGTGCTTCTCCCCGCAGCCGCTCCGCCGCCCGGCACCGCGCCGCCCGCCCGGCCTCCCCAGCGGCTCGAGCAGCGCCGGCGGCGGCGCCCACCTCCGCGTTGAGCCCGAGCTGCGCGGCGACCACCTGCGCGCAGATGGAGCTGGACCGCATGACCGGCGGCGGCCTCCACGCCTACCCGGGGCCGCGGGGCGCGCCGGTCGCCAAGCCGAACGTGATCCTGCAGATCGGGAAGTGCCGCGCCGAGATGCTGGAGCACGTGCGCCGGACCCACCGGCACCTGCTGGCCGAGGTGTCCAAGCAGGTGGAGCGGGAGCTGAAGGGGCTGCACCGCTCGGTGGGCAAGCTGGAGAGCAACCTGGACGGCTACGTGCCCACGGGCGAGTCGCAGCGCTGGAGGAAGTCCATCAAGGCCTGCCTGAGCCGCTGCCAGGAGACCATCGCCAACCTGGAGCGCTGGGTCAAGCGCGAGATGCACGTGTGGCGCGAGGTCTTCTACCGCCTGGAGCGCTGGGCCGACCGCCTGGAGTCCCTGGGCGGCAAGTACCCGGGCGGCAGCCAGCCCGCACGCCACACCGTCTCCGTGGGCGTCGGGGGTCCCGAGGGCTACGGCCAGGAAGCCGACGGCTACGACTACACAGTCAGCCCCTACGCCATCACGCCGCCGCCGGCCGCGGGCGAGCTGCCCGGGCAGGAGCCCGCCGAGGCCCAGCAGTACCCGCCCTGGGGGCCGGGCGAGGACGGGCAGCCCAGCCCCGGCGTGGACACGCAGATCTTCGAGGACCCGCGGGAGTTCCTGAGCCACCTGGAGGAGTACCTGCGGCAGGTGGGCGGCACCGAGGAGTACTGGCTGTCCCAGATCCAGAACCACATGAACGGGCCGGCCAAGAAGTGGTGGGAGTTCAAGCAGGGCTCGGTGAGGAACTGGGTGGAGTTCAAGAAGGAGTTCCTGCAGTACAGCGAGGGCACGCTGTCCCGCGAGGCCATCCAGCGCGAGCTCGAGCTGCCGCAGAAGCAGGGCGAGCCGCTGGACCAGTTCCTGTGGCGCAAGCGGGACCTGTACCAGACGCTCCACGTGGACGCCGAGGAGGAGGAGGTCATCCAGTACGTGGTCAGCACCCTGCAGCCCAAGCTCAAGCGCTTCCTCCGCCACCCGCTGCCCAAGACGCTGGAGCAGCTCATCCAGAGGGGCCTGGAGGTGCAGGACGGACTGGGGCAGGCGGCCGAGCCCGCTGGCCCCCGCGCCGAGGACGAGGCGGAGGCCCTCACGCCCGCCCTCACCAACGAGTCCGTGGCCAGTGACCGGACCCAGCCCGAGTAGCGGGCTGTGGGGGCCGCCGGCCAGCCCGCACACGGGACTTGAAGCTGGGGCCGAGCCCTGCGGAGGGGGGCCCCTTCCGGCCGGGCACCCCACCCGGCCTCCCGCCTGACTCAGACACACAGCCCAGACCCGAGCAACTCCCCTGACACGGCAACGGAGCACCCCCAGGCTCCTGCAGCCCCTCCGTCCCCCGCCCCCGGCCCAGCGCCTCCCTGGGCCGGCCACCCCACACCACCCACTCAGGGGCCTGGACTCCCCCAGCCTCCCCCCTGCCCCTTCTGCCCCTCTGGGCACTCACGAAGCCAAGCGCCCGGGTGGCACGGGCCACCTGAGAGCAGACGCCAGGGCCACGGGAGCCTCGCCTTCCCGCGACGCCACCACACAGCCGCCGCTCAGCCCACCAGCATCTGCGTGGCTGCCCGAGGCAGCTGGCCAGCCTCCCGGGGGACAGCCAGGCCACCGCAGCATCAGGCGTGGGACCTGGTACCTCCTGGCGCCTCAGGTGAGCCCCTGCCCCGAGGAGGCACCTTAGAGCGGGGATGCCAGGGCATCCCCGGGCAGCTTAGCATAGGGGTGGGGGTGGGAGTGGGTTCACGGGGACAGGGAAGACCAGAGCGGCCAGCAGCGCTCAGGGGGAGGGGGCCTGGGGGCGGAGGCAGGCCGGGGGACTTGCCGAGCCAGGCTCTCACACGGACCCCGCTTTTCTCTCTCGCCCCAGCAGTAGTGACTCAACGCCAGCGTGGAGAAGAGCGCAGGGCGGCGGGATGACTCACCGTGGCAGGCCGAGGCTCCCACGGGAGCTGAGCTCTCCAACCGGGCTGCCGCCTCGGCCAGCGCCCTGGAAGCCAGGAGGGTGACGACAGGTAACGGCAGCTCACCCTGAGCCCCTGGCCCTCACCTGTCCTGCAGGGGACACTGCCACAGGAGCCTGTAGCCACTCCCAGTGGGACCCCTGGGGGGCCTCAGCCCTGGGATGGTGGCCCTGCCCAGATGCTTCCTGCCACACCCCTCCTGTCCTCGGCCCTTGCAGCTCGCTTGGAGCTGTCTCTCACCACCCGGCTGCTTTGTTTTTTGTGCAGGTCACAAGACTACCCTGAGTCTCGGCTGCTGAGCATGGCGCAGTCCCCTTCCTTCTCTTCCTTGTAAGCTGCCTGCAGAAGAGGAGATTCTGAGGACCGTGGAGGGATTTGGCTGCAGAGGAGGAGATCATGGCAGAGGGCAGTCGCCCGGCACGAGGGCAGGGTGTACCAAGGAGCTGCCCTCGGCCACCCCTGGAACCGCTGCAGCTGGAGCCGGGGTCGGCCAGCCGGGCACTGCTTCTTTCCTGCCCAGAGACCCTCCCCACGCTATCCTGAAAAGAACCTCCTGCCAGACCTGGAGCACCTGCCCAGCAGCCCCTGCCTGGCCACCACTGCCCAGCCACCACTGCTTGGTGGTCTCTCCTTGGCAGCCCTTCTTGGTAGCCCATGTCTGGCTGTTCCTGTCCTGTGGCCCCTGCCTGGCGGCCCCTGCCCGACGGTCCCTCCTTGGTGGATCCGGCCTAGCTGCCCCTACTTGGTGGCCCCTTCTTGCTGGCTCCTGCCCTGTTGCTCTTCCTTGGTGGCTCCTAATTGGCGGCCCCTGCCTGGTGGCCCCTGCTTGGCAGCCCCTGGCCCCTGCCTGGCGGCCCCTGGCCCCTGCCTGGTGGCCCCTGCCCAGCAGCCCCTGGTCCCTGCTTGCTGGCCCCTGGCCCCTGCCTGGTGGCCCCTGCCCAGCAGCCTCTAATTGGCAGCTCCTGCTTGGTGGCCCCTGCCCGGAAGTCCCTAATTGGCAGCCCCTGCTTGGCGGCCCTTGCCTGGCGGCCCCTGGCCCCTGCCTGGTGGCCCCTGCCCGGCAGCCCCTGCCTGGAGGCCCCTAATTGGCAGCCCCTAATTGGCAGCTCCTATTTGGCGGCCCCTGCCCGGCAGCCCCTAATTGGCAGCCCCTGCTTGGCGGCCCTTGCCTGGCGGTCCCTGGCCCCTGCCTGGCAGCCCCTAATTGGCAGCCCTTGCCTGGCGGCCCCTGCTTGGCTGCCCCTACTTGGCAGACCCTGCCTGGCTGCTCCTGCTTGGCGGCCCTTGCCTGGCGGCCCCTGGCCCCTGCCTGGAGGCCCCTGCCCGGCGGCCCCTGCCCGGCAGCCCCTAATTGGCAGCCCTTGCCTGGCTGCCCCTGCTTGGCTGCCCCTGCCTGGCGGCCCCTGCTTGGTGGCCCCTGACCCCTGCCCCGAGGCCCCTGCCCGGCAGCCCCTAATTGGCTGCCCCTGCTTGGTGGCCCCTGCTTGGTGGCCCCTGGCCCCTGCCCGGAGGCCCCTGCCTGGCAGCCCCTACTTGGCAGACCCTGCCTGGCGGCCCCTGCTTGGCTGCCCCTGCCTGGCGGCCCCTGCTTGGTGGCCCCTGCCCGGCAGCCCCTGCTTGGCTGCCCCTGCCTGGCAGCCCCTGTCCGGCAGCCCTGATCTTAGAGCCTGTGCTCCAGGGGCTAAAGGAGGCCCTCCACCCCACCGTTGCCCAGGCCTGGACCCCTCCCCACTCCACCAGCACCCAGCTCTCCCCAGTGCTGGTGAGTGACGTGGGTCTGCAGCCCGAGCAGGCCCTAGGCTGTTGGGGTTCCCTGGTTCTGGGGGCCGATGTCCGCGGGTGTCTCTGGCCTCCAGAACGCACTCTTGCCAGCCACCCACAAAGTTTATTTTTGTACCTAAGGCATTGCCTCCCCCCACACACACCTACAGGCTGGAATGGGGCCTGGGGGAGATCCTGGAAACCCTCGAACGTCAGGCTGTGTGTCCCCCTGCCACCCCCACCTTGAAGACAGACTCTTTTGTAAGATTTTGCTAATAAAATGCTGAAACTTTCTTGGAAGGCGCGTGCTACTGTTTCTTGGTTGTTTTGGGCCCCGGTAGAGCAGAGGTGCTTAGCAGAGCTGCTCCCCGGCCAGGGGCCACCCTGGACCCCATCGGTGCAGAGGGGGGTCTCCGGGGACCTAGGGGTAGGGACCCCAAGGCCAGTCTGGCCAGGAAAACAGCTTTCTCTGTCCGCACGGCAGCCCTTGGTTGGGGTCCTGGGTCAGGACGGGTCTTCAATCCCATGGGGCTCCATCCCCGGGGCGGTGTGCCCTGCAGGGCCCCCTCCCCTCTGCCTAGCCCCACCCCAGTCTCAAGGCAGCTAGTGTGTCGGGTGACTCCGGGGGTCTGTTCAGGTATAGCTGAGGAATGCCAGGTCCCTGGTAAACGCTCCCCTGTCTGCCTGGGGGGCGAGTGGGGTCTGTGGGGGTCTCTGAGAGCCGTAAGGTCTGTGGGATGGGTAGCGTGGGGCCACTGGAAGCTCGTCTGTCAACAGGGCCGCAGGCCCAGGGGCTCCTGGCGTCAGGGTTTGAGGCTGGGAGGCCCCGTGGGCACGTGCAGGACCTAGGACCGCCGCCCTGAGCCAGCCATCCCTGTCAGCCACGGGTGAAGGGATCAGTAGTGCCAGGTGGCCCTCTGGGCGGCGGCCCCCCCAGGGGAGCCCACCGTGGGGGTGCGCGCTGGGGAGGCGGGGGCAGCCAGGCGGCCGCACTAAGGGCCGGGGCGCAGGGCTGGCGTCCACGGTGGCCGCGCGGGCGCCGCTGTCCTCGGGGGGGGGGCTCCTTCAGGGCCCTGGCTCTGCTCTGAGCCCTCACCCGGCCGAAGCAGGCCCCCAGCCCACCCAGGGTAACCTCAGCAAGGCCTGCACAGCCGCGCCCGATGGGGTCTGAGTGACCGGGGCCTGTGGCCTCGCCAAGTGGGCGACCGCACCGGCCGGCAGAGCTGCCGCACCGTCCCCCCGGGCTCGTCACCAGAAAGGGCCGCCCTGCTCGGCGGGGCCCGGGGGCCGGGGCCAGCCTGCCTGGGGGCCTCCGCGGCTGCCTCGTTCCGGAGCGTCGGGGGACCTGCGGGGACAGGGAGGGCAGGAAGCGCGAAGGCACGGAGAGCAGAGCCGCCAGCAGGAAATGCTGTCACCTGCGCAGCCTCCCGTGGACGAAAGCGCCGCCTCCTCTCCATTCTTCTCCTCCTTTCTTGTTAAATAATGGGGCCGCTCTAAGAATGGGGAAAGGAAATTGACGGAACAGTGGCGGCAGCGTGCCTGAGAGGCAGCAATTTCTCCTGGAGAGTTGAGACAACTCCCGTCAGATGCTGGAAGCGGTGGCTGCGTTTTCCTTTCATGAGAACTTGCCCCTGTAACGTAAGGCTCGAGAGCGAAACGGAAGGGAACATGTCAGTAATTTGCGCCGGAGCTCTGGGTCTTTGTCTGCAAGAACAGTGGTGGGCGGGCAGAGCGGGGTCCCCAGGACTGGATGTCCCTTGCTCCAGGCACCCCTCCCCCTTGCCCCCCTTGCCCTCCCAGATCTGCAGACCACCTGGTCTCAGCTCCTCATTATCAGTGGGGAAGTTGAGGCACAGAGAGGGCCGGTGCTGGCTTCAGACCCGGGGCAGAGCTGGGCTGGAGCAGGCCAGGAAGCTGTGCTGTGCGGGCCGGGACTGGGGGAGGTGGGCAGCCGCTGGCGGGGCCCAGGGTCGCAGGAGGCCCCCAGGTGCCCCTTCTACAGTTCATGGTCACGGAGTCGGGTGGGCTGGGCTCGAATCCCAGGGCTGCCACACGCAAGTCACACGGCTGGGCGAGCCCCCACTTCTCTCCTGAACCACCACGTGGAGCAGGGCAGGGCGGGGTGGGGAGGCTGCTGCTGGCTCGCTCCCGGGCTCAGGCCAAGGTCCTTGTAGGGTCCTGGCCTTCACCTCTGGTGGGCAAGAGGCGGCAGGAGGCTGGAAAGGCTGCCGTGGGACTGGACCAGGGAAGTCCAGCTGTCACTGTCAGGCTGGCCGCTGTAACAAAGAGACCCCTTCGGGGTCCCTGGGGGGAGAGAAAGAGAGGGAGAGGGAGGGGACAGGCCATCTGACCCCCGGGGAGAGGGAGGGGAATCAGGAAGAGAGACAGGCAGAGAGGGAGGGAGAGGTTTGGAGCCGGAAGCAGGTGAAAGTGAGGACAGAAACCTACACACAAGCAAGGCCAGGCCAGTGACAGCCAGACAGGCTGGGCAGGTCCCGGGGGTCTTCTCTGCCCCCACCCCTGCCTCAGCCTGGTCACCCCCACGCCCTGCCATTCCTTCCCTAACCCAAGAGCCTGAATGTTGGAGCAGGGCCTGGGCGGGAAGGCTCTGCCCTCTCCATCTGTAACCGGATTTTGTCTAGGTCCTTGACTATGCTGCAGAAATGAAGTTCAAGAGCAGGTCACGTTGATTAGGCCAGAAATTTATTAAGGTAGGGAGGGAAGAGAAATGGGAGAAAGTAACAGATCATGGGTCCCAGGCAGAGAGGAAGGGGCTGAAGAGTGATGGAGACTGATTTACAGACCACAATTGCCCATTATAGATGATAAATGCCCAGGTTTCACTTGCGGGGCAAAGAAAGCCAGAGAGAGAGAGAGAGAGACGGAGGGAGGCTGACTCAGCCTTTCGCCTGCCTTTTGAACCACTAATTATCCCGCCCCTTTGCTAATGACACGGGAGGAGTTCCAGCTGTTTGCTGTTTTGATTGATCACCCCACCCATCAATCCCTCAGGAGGCCCAATGATAAGGCCATTGGAGAATATCCGGGGCTTCTCCTGGCTTCTGGAGGAAATCTCATTCCGAATGGGATTTCTCGCGAGGGTCTTCCAGCAGCCACCTTGGGGGTATCGATGTCCACGTGGACTTCTTGCCAGGTTCCAGATCCGTCTATTGATTCCTTGTTTTACTAGCCTGCTTCACATCCTTGCCCGACCCTGAGCCCTGGCTGAGGCTTGCCTGACTGTCCCTGCCCGGGGGACCCTGGCCCTCGGTGCCTTTGTCACGGGGCTGCAGCCCCCTCTGGCTGACAGCCACCAGTGCTCTGTCTGTGATTGGAACTGCAGAGCTGAAACGGCCACTCCCCGAATAGGAGAAACTGAGGCCAGGGAGAGGCAGGGCGTCCAGCCTCGTTGGCACCTCTGCCTGCCCTCGGGGAGCCTGTGGCTGGGACAAGGCTGCCCGTGGCATGTGGGGGATGTCGGGCAGGAAGGCTTTCTCGGGGGTGGCCCTCGTCCTTGGGGATCACCTCTGTCTCTTCTGCCCTGTGTGGCCCCTAAAGGGGCATCGCTTGCCCACCCCACATTCGCAGCCCCTCTTCAGCCACCCCATGGCCCCCTGCCCAGCTGACCACAGAGTAGCCCTGTGCTGACCCGGCCTTGCACTGGGGGCCCAGTGTCCTCTGCGGGCTGCGAGGGTTGGGGAGGAGACACCGGAGCCTCCAAATCCCCGGGTCCGTGACCCCTCTGCCCCCCCGGCCCCCACATAGCCCTGACTGCTGGACGTGGCACTTTGACCTTGCCCCACCGTGGCCCGTCGTGGTCCCTGGAAGCCCCACTGCCCGTCTCTTATGAAATTACCGCCATTTACTTAAATAACTCCTGAAATAAAGCTGCTCGTTTCCCTCCCCCGCCTGTCCTGGCAGCTGCCCCCCCCGGCCCCCCTCTCCTGCCTCTTCCCAAGAGGCCGGGAACCATTTTCCGCTACTTGAATGTTCAGTGTCTAAATGTCGTGACTGAATGTTATCCGCAGCACTGGGCTGTGCTCATCCTTCTTTCTTGTATGCTTTTTGTTTTCTCCTGGGATTTCAAATTGCTTCTTCCTTCCACACTGTTTACAATGGCCGTGTGTCCCTCCCCTGCCACCCCGGGGTGGGGGGCTCCACCAGATATGCCAGAGTCTGGAGATCTCCCTCCTAGAATTAAAGGGTCATGAAAAACCAAATTCCCTGACTGCAGCTCTCCTGGGCTCCAGCCCAGAAGGAGCCTTGTCCTCTTCCCAGGACCCAGCTTTCGAAGTCCACCCTCCCTCCCCCAAACCCCCTCCATCACCCGCCCTCCAGCCAAGACCGGGCCAGGCTCCCAGCAGCCTCCAGGCCTGCCTGTTCTTCCCGCTTCCAGAAGCCTCTTCTCCCACCCCGTATTAGCCTGTGAGCCCAGCAGCCCCTCCTCACCATGTCTGCTCCCATTTAGTAACGGGACCGGCTCATTCACAGCTCCAGGGCCGAGCCCAGGACCGGCTCCCGGACGCCCAAGCCAGGGGGCTGCCTGGGCGTGGGGGCGGCTCTGGCCCGAGAGGTGGGGGCTGGGGGTGTCTCCCTGAAACCCCAACCACGTTCCGACCCGTTTCACAGATAAGCTCCCAGTCCCTGGAAACGCGGCCCCAGCAGTGAATCTCAGACACGAAGGGTGTTGGAACCCTTTTAGGGGAAAACTTCTCCTTTCCTTGTCTTAAATTAGGCTGACCTTAGAGCTAACCAAGCAACTCATCAGGTGTCTTACCCCAGCAGAAACGGCATCCGCCGGGGACCGCCATGGTTTGCCTGGGTGAGGGGCTGTCAGCGGTGAAATGCGCCGTCGCAGGAAGGCCGAGCTGGCTGTGCTGATGACGGGAGCCGTGACCCTGCACCCCTGACGGCGGGGGTTAGGGGGTGTTTGGGTAGGAAGACACGGCCCGGAGTCGGTTTCGCTATGCTGTGTCTGCACTTGGCACGGGCCCACACCGGCTGCCGGGGTTCTAAGTGCACAGGACGCCCAGATCTGTCACCCGGACGCAACTTTGTGGTTTTGAGACACAGCTGGGGGCTCCGGGGAGGGAAGCCATGGCTGGAGGCTGCCCCCCAAGGCAGCAGCTGCCTGGCGAGGGAGTGAGCGCCTCCTGAGGTATCCAGTGCCTTGCCAGATGGCTGCACAAGCTGTTTCTTCAGCTCGGAGGAACCCCTGAGGTCTGCTCTGGCTCCCCCTTTCCTGCTCCTCGACGTCCCGCTGGGAGACACGAAGCTTCCTGTGACACCTCTACCTCATCTCCATGCCTCCTTCATGGGATGGCCACTGTCCGCCAAACTCCTATTCATCCTCCAAAGCCCACTCTTGAGCTTCTCCGAGGAGACCTCCCTGCACTGCCCCTGCCACAACTCCCCATTGTCGCTTCTGTGCCTTGGACATCCCTAGTCTTCCCCCTTTCTGACCCCTCCCTGCTCTCCTGCTCCCTGCAGGCAGAGACCCTGTGGCTTCAGCCCTGTGTCCCTCCCTCCCCGGCTCAGGCCACTGTCCCAGAGAGCTGCAGAGGGAGGGCCCTGGCTCTGCTGTGCTCCTGCTGCTTGTCTGGCATCTTCCAAGCCTGGAGTTTGGGCTGCGAAAGAGGCTATTTTTAGGCTCCGTTATCCCCGTAATTATCTGTCTCTGCCTTAGCCTCTTCTCTAGCCTGTTCCTGGAAGTGTTCCACTGGAAACGTCAGTCTCACCAGGGTCGAGAAGATGAGGATGAGGGGGCCACACCCTGGGGCAGGTGTGGAGGGCGGCAGAGGTGCTCAGAGAGCCTCCTCCAGCTCACGTGCCCCTGCCCCCCGACCCCAGGTTCTGGTCTGCCCACCTCAGGAGCCGTCGGCCCCAGCTTAACCAAGGCGAGAGGAGATCCTTACAGGAGGTTCAGAGACCTCCCAGGAAGAGGGAACAGGGTGGGAGGAGGGAGCCTGGGGTGCTAGACTGTGGGAATCCTCAGTCACACCATCATCCCAGAATTCCTATTTGCTCCCTCCTTGTCATCCCCACCACCCTCAAAACAGGGCCTGGGCTAGAAGAGGCACATTGGAACTGTTTGCAGAATGAATTCTTGTTCGTGAGAATTCAGGCTTGGCCTCGGGTTACAGGTTCACCGTGCCCTCCTCTATTCTCTGGGCAAAGTGGGGCTTGTGGTCCACTCAGGCCCCTGCATCTTCTGAAGCCGTGCCCATGGTAAGAAGGAGCTGTCCCCTGAAGTCTGGAGGAGAACCTACCTGGACTGCAGCATCCCCAGGTAAACCCATTGCCGTGCTGGGCTTTCCCGCCAGGAGCAGATGGGGTGTGGGTGGCCCTCACCGCACACTGGGGCTGGGGGTTCTAAATCCTTCCTTTGGTTGGCAGTAGGCACCTGTGGGAAGGAGGAAATGGAAAGAGGCGGGTGTCTCAGTGCAGGGGGTGGGCACAGAGCCAAGGTCATTGCAGCAGCCACAGAGCTGGGGCCAGGACCCACCCAGGATTTAGCTCCCAGCTCCCAGACCAACTGCCTCCTTCTCAAGTGTGCTCGTGAGGTCGTTTACTCCCATTGCCCGTGTGGCTGCGCCTTCGAGGCCCCCACCAACCGGCCCTGGGCCGGCTCACTCTTCCTCCAGCACAGGAGGCCCCGCGGGGCCCTGACACGCCCTCCCCTGGGCTAACCTCCCTGCTGCGGCCCTATCCTCCCACCATCCACAGCAGCAGGACAGGCTGCCGCCTCCAGAAACCCCCCTGGCCCTCCCAGCCAGATGAGACCAGCAAATAAATCAGCCCTTAAAACATTCCCCCATCTCAGCCCTGCACCAGGCCCGGAGAAGCCCCCCAGGGGCCGCCCGTCGCAGCCCTGGGCCTCCTCCTGCCTCCAGCCACATGCCGCAGTGCCGGCCTCGGCCTCCAGCCGGGCTGTTCTGGCCTCCGGCCCCGGCAGAGCCCCTTAGCCCTTCTGTGCCCCTGTGGGGGGCAGAATAATGGACCCCAAAATGCCCCCCCAGAACCTGTGCCGACGTTGGGGTGCATGGCCAAGGGGAATGAATGTCACTAATGAGCTGACCTTAAAACGGGGAGCCCACCTGACTATCCGGATGGGCCCGTGTCACCCCAAGGGCAGCCTTAAGCTCGGCGAGTCTGGGGAGGAGCTGGGGGATGGGCCGCCCCTGCCGGCTCTGAAGACGAGGACGGGCTGGAGCCCAGGGAGGGGGGGAGGGCCCCTGGGTGCTGGGAGAGGCAGACGGACAGACTCTGCCAGGGCCTCCGGAAGGACCCAGCCCGGCCGACCCCTTCATTTTCACCCAGTGCGGCCCAAGTTGGACTTGAAACCCGTAGAATGAAATGTAAGAGGACGACTGCACATGCTGGAGCCACGAGCCCATGGTCATCAGGCTGTGGCAGGGACAGGGCAGCCCCTCCGCCAGCCTCTCTGAGCCTGGGCTTGTCTCGCTGGGACCCTCGCCAGGCAGACACTGTGTCCCTGGGGGCTCAGATGTGGCTCCTCTGTCTTCTTGGCCTTGAAGCAGGTGCCTCGGTTTCCCTGCTGGTAAACGGGAGACATGCTGGCCTCTCCTCTGGGGCCATCCACATGGAAAGCCTCGGGGAGATGAGGATGACCTGCTGGTGGTCAGCCATCCCGGCGTCACTCCCATGCTGGTGGCCGAGCCTGCTGGGCACCTGCCTCCCCTCTAGAGGGTGACCCCTGCGCTCTGGGAGCGCCTTGCTGGCGTCTGGGCCAGGGGCCCTGCACGTGGCAGCTGGTGGCAGTGTGGGGCGTGTTTAGGAGAGTGATGGGGGCCACCTCGCAGCCCAGGGCTTCCGTGGTTATTTCCCCCTGGCTGCTCGTTTCCTGAAGCTGCTGTTCTTTACTTAGTGTCTCTCTGCACTGCCCCCATCACCTGGGCGTTGCTATGGGAACCAGGCTGTGGTACCCACAGCATTTTTGGTAGACAGGTTTCAGGCCTGGGCAGGAGCACCCAAATGTGTGTGTGGAAGGGGACTTGAGAGGGGCCACTGGGGCCGTGGGATGGGGGTTGGGGAGGGGGCTGGTGGGAACCCAGATCCCTGCGAGGCTGCCAGCATCCCCTAGGGGCAGGGCGGTCACTGCCCCCCCCTTCCTCCCTGTCACCCTACTGTTGATAAGCACCAGCTGGCACTGTCCCAGAGGCCTGACTCGGCGACCTGGGCCCTTCCCCACTGCCCTGCCCACTCATGGTGGGTAGGGGAGTGGGCACAGGTGGGCAGCCGGCACCAGTGGGGCTTCAGGAGCTCACCTCACCTTGCTGAGACTCAGTTTCCTCAAAAGAAAAATGGGGCGAATGTAGCTGCAGGCCCCTGATGCCAGTCCTTGCTATGGCTTGGCTTCCCAGTTCCCTGCCTCAGTTTCCCCATATAGGCAGTGCAGCACTTGGGCTGGCCAGGATCACCCACCCTAGCCTGGGTGATGGGTCTGTGGTCTGTGTCAGCAGGACAGAGGGAAGCAGGTGGGGCCTGGTGGCAGAGCCCAGGGGAGGGGGCTCCCGGGGTGGCTGGGGCTCTGCCCGCGTGGCTTGGAGCCTGAGCCACATCCTCTGGCGCAGACAGCAGCCCCCACCTGTCACCCCGACTGCCGCCCACCAGCTCCCTGCCTAGAGGCCCCATGAGCTGCGGGGGTGGGTGCCAGGACTCCCTGAGTGCTCCTGGCCACTGGGTGGGAGGCTTGGGGTGCGGCTGCAGACTCTGGGCCTCCTTCCCAGCCAAGGATGGGAGGAGGTGAAGGGGCAGCCACGGTGGGTGAAGGAACCAGAAAGGGAAGGGGGCTTCATGCCAGGGCAGGTTCCTGGAGGTCTGGGGCTCCCCTGCATGTTTTCTGCAGCTCCCCTGGGGTGGGCACTGCAGGGACCCTGCTGCCAAGGTCACCTGGCGACACCTGGCCACACCTGGTCACACCTGGCCACATCTGCCTGAGGTGGTCATTACCTGGAGATTTGGAGGGGCCAGCTGCCAGCTCCACCCAGGGTCCACTGAGACCCCCAGCCAGAGCCACAGGTGCCTGAAAGGACCAAGCACTAAGGATGGGGTACAGGTGGCCTCCCCAGAAGACAAGGCCTGTGGCTTCTGGAGTTCAGGGTCCCCTCTGGGGGCTGTCATTACTCCCTCACACCCTCCCTCCATCTCTCTCTCTCTCTCTCTCTCTCTCTCTCTCTCTCTCCCCCTGGTCCTGGGCATAGGGGAAAGCGCTAGCCTTCTTCCAGACACGCACAGGGACAGAAGCCCCTGCCCTCCCCGCCCGTGCCCCTCTGCTCTGCCTGGCCTACTGCTGGCCCAGGGCCCTCGGGCACGGGGGCAAGGACACCGGGAGGCCTAAGGGAGTCCGGGCACTAGAAAGGCAGTGAGCCACGTGGCCGGCCACGACGAGAAACGGAAGGAAAGGTGAAATCCGCCCAGGCCTGCTTCTCCTTCCCCAGCTTGGGGAGGGGCCGGGAGCTTGGCGGGGTCTAGGTGGGGCCTCAGGGGAGGCGCAGGTCGTGGGTTTGCAGGGGGGCTGTGCGTTGGCGTGGTGGACAGTGCTGGCGTAGGGGTGGAGCAGAGGGGCACGGGCAGGGGAGGGCAGGGGCTTCTGTCCCTGGAATGCTGGGCAGCCCGGGGTGTCCCGGTCTTTGGCTGTCTCATCTTTAGTGCCTGGTGACCCCAGAGGGCCCCGTGCTTGGGGAGGGCCTCTGCTGAGTCCCAGACCCCGAGGGGGCCGGGCAGCCCTTGGATGCCTGCCGTGGTGTCATTCCAGAGCAGAGAGGCCAGGAGCCCCCCCCCCCGGCAGTTACTGCCCACTAGGGTGATTCCAGGACACCACGGGGATGCCAGCCTGCAGCAGCCACCCCCTCTCCTGGCAACTGCCGCTTCTGGAGCCAAAGGCCAATTCCACGCTTGTCCCCGCAGGGAGGTCCTCCAGCATCCATGACTAAGGCCTGGGGCTGGAGGAGCCCCCCAGCCTAGCGCCAGCCTGCGGCCTCCTGCCAGCCAGCCAGGCTGCCTCTAGAACCCGCCGTGCCCGCACGGTGGGCACGCAGCCCCTGCCGCCCCTGCAGGCCTGTCCACCTAAACCATGTCCCAGAGCCTCCCTAGGGGCGTGCCCAGCACCCCCATCCTTGCTTGGGTCTCCTGGGCTCTCTCCCCCACAGCCGCCTTCCACAGGGCTCCCCAAATGCCACTGTGACCCAGGGGTAAAGATGCCCAAGGCCGGCAAAAAGGATTCTTTTGGGGGCAGGAGGGAGCAGCCTGCATTTCTAACATGTGTCCCAAACGACTTTAAGGTCAGCTCTACCTTAAAGTCATTTGGGACTTGTCCACCGGGCCCTGGATGCCCAGTTTGGGCAGTGTTGGCACCCAGGGTTCTCCATGGGGTCTCCCCACAGCGTCTACAGGGCACCATCCCGGAGGTGCCAGCCAGCCTTGCCCCTGGACCCAGCCGTCCACAGTACCAGCCTTCGGCTGCCTTTGGGCCACGGCTGGCGTGGACCAGGCCTGCCGTGCCTGGGAGGGCCCAGCCACCAAGCCCCCTCCCACCTGCGGGAAGAGCCACCAAGGAGGATGGATGGGCCGAGGGGCCACGGGTGACTCCCAGCCCCGTCCTGGGCTACCCCTGCCTTCCCCCCTCTGCCTGGGGGCTGTTCCCAGCTTCCTTGTAGAAAACTGATCACAACGCAAACCCTTCTTGTCCCTGGAAATGCAAATGCCTCCTGTCTCCGGAAGGCAGACGCTCCCTGCGTGTCTACTGGCAAGTTCGCGTCAGCGTTTCTCATTCCCTGTACGTGGGCTTCTTTGAATCTTCCTGTGAGCTGTTTGCAATGTATATTGTCAAGTAAAAAAGCAAACCTGGATTTGCAAGGAGAAACTTTATTCAAAAGGGTGCTTGGAAGGGGAGAGGTGACTGCCATGTCGGGGAGGGGTCCCACTCTGACCGCGAGGCCTCCAGCACCCTGAGGGTTAGGCCAGTGTGGGAAGGGGGCAGAACGGTGGCCACTTGGCTCCCAGCCCTGCCTCCCTCCCTCTCACAGCTTTGGATATAAAAGACCCTTTTGGAATCGAATGGCCAGCTAGGCTTGCTCAGCAGAGGGAGGCTGGGGGCTGTGGAACCCCAGGAAGTCGGGGGAGACTGGGAGAGCAGGGCCGGCCTGGCCCTTGGCTGGCCTGGGAGGTGCTGGCTGAGCCCCTGAGCTAGGCACCCACCTGCAGGCTTGGTTGCCCCCGGGGGGCTGGGGACTGGCCTTCCCCAGGCCTCTTTCCTGCTCCAGCCGTGCCAGCCCCAGGGAACCCCCTCTGTAAAGACTGCTCCAAGCCCTCCCGTCTTCTCTGGGGCCTCCTGATGGCCCTAAGGAAGGCCTACTGGCCTCGGCCTCCAGCCTCAGCTCTCCCTTGTCACTGTCCCCAGCCTTACTGGCACCTTCTTTCCTCTCCCAGGCCAGGCTCTGCCCCCCACCTCCTGAGACCCTCCCCTCTCTGCCTGTAGGTCTCACCTTACAGGCCTCCTTCCCAGGAAGCCCCCTGACCCCTCTGTCTGGGGCAGGAAGCCCTGCCCTGCCACTTGCCGTTGATGCGCTCCTCGCCCACCCGGATCGTCTTGCCTGTCGGCGTGGAGCCGCCTGCCTCCCCTCCTGGGATCCGAGCCCCCTGGAGGCAGGGCCTTGTGCTCCTGTTTCTCAAAGGCCGCCCAGGGATCCCACGGGGTTCGAGGTACTTTATCAAATGGCCAGACCCAAGTCCTTGCTTTATTCTTCGCAGGTGCCTGGGAGCGGAGGCCATGAGGCCCAGAGCCGGCCACGGGTCCCCTGGGCGGCCCGGGAGCCGCTCGCTGGTTGGAAGGAAGCAACGGGGTGCAGAGGTGGGGTCCATCCTGAGGGCTTCGGGGACCCAGGGCAGAGTGGCCCTGCCCCCGTCACTGGAGATGCTGGGCCCACTGCCCAGGGAGGGAGGGAGGGAGGGAGAGGTGGACAGACGGAGGGACCCGAGGCAGGAGGAGTGGGCTCTGGTGCTGCCTGTCAGCTGCAGGTTCCCAGTGCTCCCTGAAGCAGCCAGCCTGGGGGTGGGGTGGCAGCAGGAGGGGAGGGGAGGGCAGACCCCTTGGAGGGGCTGTGAGACCAGCCAGTCCTGGTGTGCACCCAAAGATGCTGAGGCCTAGAGAGCAGTGACCACATTTCCATGGATGTGTGTGAGCAGAGCACGCCCATGCCGGGCGCCCGCCACGCCGTGGCCAGTCCAAGCACAGGACACAGTTAGAGGGTGCAGGCACCTTGGGCTCAGACCTGTTTTCTGGAGACCTGGCTCCCTCTCTGAGGAACCTCACGGTCCCAGGGCAGGGGCTGCAGCTTCTGGTGCTGAACCCTCTCTTCTGCTTAGCTCCTGGCCCATCTCCCCCTCTGGGCCTTTGCCAGGGCCTGACTCCTTCCCTACCTCCCCAGACACCATTGGACAGAGCACCCCGACACCCCGGCCCATGGGCTCTGCCCTCTCTGCCCTCGCAGCTCCTGGGCCAGCAGCAGCCCACGTTGTTTTGTTTTTTCGCGAACATCCGGTTTTATGTCTCACTCAGAAATCTCCAGGCACAGATGGCTTCCACCAATTCTTTAAAGAAGAATTAACACCAGTTCTACACAATATGTTCCAGAAAATAGAAGAGGAGGGCATATGCCCTATTTGTTTCATGAAGCTAGAATTACCCCGATACGCAAACCAGACAGAGACAGTGCCCAAAAGAGGAAACTACAGACCTCATGAATAGGTGAATTCAGCAATATATAAAAATAATTAGCCAACATGACCAAGCAGGGTTTATTCCAGGGATACAAGATGGGTTCAATATTTGGAAACCAATGAATGTCATCTACCATACTAAAAGGCTAAAGAAGAAAATCCACATAGTCATTTCTATTGATGCAGAAAAATATTTGATAAAATTCAACAGCTAGTAATGATAAAAACTCTCAGAAACATAAGAATAGAGGGAACTTCCTCAATGTCATAAAGATTATCTATAAAAACTTGTAGAAACATCATGCTACTTAATGGGGAAAGGCTGAATGTATTCTTCCCAGGATTGAGAGCAAGGCAAGGAGGTCTGCTCCTACCACTCTTAGGGAACATAGTACTGGTAGTTCCAGCCAGTGCCATAAGGCAAGAAAAGTAAATAAAAGGCATATAGATTGAAAGGAAGAAATAAAACTTCCCCTATCTGCAGATGATTTTATTGTCTGTGTAGAAAATCTCAAAGAATTTATAAAAACACTTCCTAGAATGAATTACTGAATTCAGCAAGGTCACAGAACACAAGAGATAAGCATACAAGTCTATTGTATTTCTCTGTACTAGCAATGAACACAAGGTCACTGAAATTGAAAAAATGAAATATCTAGGTGTAAATCCAATAAAACATATACAGGACTTGAATGCTATAACTACAGAATGGTGATGAAAGCAATCAAAGAATCCCTATAAAAATGGAGAGATGTCATGTTTGTAGATTAGAAGACTCAATTTAGTACAGATGTCAATACTCTAAAAATTGATATACAGGTTTAAGGCCATTCCTATCAAAATCCCTGCAAGACTTTTTGTAGATATAGACAAAGCTATTCTAAACTTGATAAGGAAAGACAAAGGAACCAAAATAGCTAAAGTTTTGAAATAAGAGAATAAAGTGGGAGGAGTTAGTGTGCCCGATTTCAAGACTTATGAAATGGCTCTAGTGCTCAAGAGTGTGAGGGCCTGGTGGAAGGAGACACACACAGATCAGTGGAACAGAATGGAGAACAAGGAAAGACCCACACAAACACGCAGCAGCAATTCCGTGGAGGACGGGTGGCCTTTTCTGCAAATGGAGCTGGTGCAAATGACATCCATAGACAGAATAGGGAGCCTTGACTTCACACTCTTGCCTTGTACAAAAATTGACTCCAGATGGATCACAGACTCAAACACAAAATGAAAAACTATAAGACTCTTAGGAAAAAAAGAACAACAGAGGAGAAAATCTTCGGGGTTTTAGGGTTAGGTAAAGAGTTCTGACATTTGACACCAAAAACATGATCAAAGGAAAAACCAATAAACTGGACTTAATCAAAATTTAAAATTTTGTTCTGTGAAAGACTGTGCTAAGAAGATGAAAAGATATGGTATAGATTGGGAGAAAATATTTGCAAAGTACATTTCCACCAGAGGACTAGTATGTAGAATACATAATGAACTTTCAAAACTCAAAAGTAACAAATGTATGATCTCACTGATAGGAAATAATTAGGATAAGCAAATTCATAGAGTCAGAAACTAGAATATAGTTTACCAGGCACTGGGGTGGGGAGTGGGAATGGGGAGTTAAGGCTTAAATTGTACAGTTTCTATTTGGGCTGCTGGACAGGCTTTGGTAAGGGATGGTGGTGAATTAGCATAACACTGTGAATGTTTTAACAGCTCTGAATTATATATTTGGATGTGGTTAAAGGGGGTTTCTATTGTATATAAGTTACTAGATAAAAATTTAAAAAACCCGTAAGACTGTACAACACAAACAGTGAGCCCTAGTGCAAACCATGGACTGTAGTTAAAAATGTGCTTTCACCAACTGTAACATAGATAGCACACTGATTCAAAGTGTTAGTAACAGGTGGTGTTCTAGTTTCCTAGGCCATCAAAATGGGTTGGCAGTTAACAATGTGAATTTATTAATGTAGAAGGTTACAATTTTGAGGCTGAGAAAAAATGTCGAAATCACGGCATCATCAGGCAACGCTTTCTACCTCTAGACCAGCTGCCGGCATTCCTAGACGCCTCTGTCACATGGCAAGGCACATGGCGGTGTCTGCTGGTCTTTCCCTCCTCTCCCGGGATTCATTGCTTCAGCTTCCTGCTTCAGAGGCTTTCTCTGTTTGTCTGAATTTCATTCTCTTATAAAGGACTCCAGTAAGAGGGTTAAGACCCGTTCTGAAGGAGGTGGCTCCCATCTTAAAGTTAAGATCCTACTCACATTGGGTCCACACCCACAGGAATGGATTAACTTTAAGAACATACTTTCCTGAGGTCCATACAGCTTCATACCATCACACGCCACCCTCTGGACCCCAAAAAGACATGTTCTTTCCATATGCAAAGTACATTAATTCCATCACAATATCCAAAAAGCCGTTTGTGGTCTGTCCTGGGCAACAATGCCTCTCCAGCTATGAAACTTAGGGAACAAGTTATCTGCTTCCAATATACAAAAGGAAAGTCAGTCATAGGATAAACGTTGCCATTTCCATAAGGAGAAATTGGAAGGAAAACAGGGGTCACAGATCCCAAACAATTAAAAAGCTTGCAGGGCATGCGCTATTAGATTTCAAGGTTTGAGAGTCATCTATAGAGCAACGCCTTGTCCTCAGGCCTGATGGAACAGCAAGTACTTATGCAGTGACCATGCCCTCCCCAAATACTGGGGTGAAGGCTCCGACACATTCAAGCGTTGGGGTGATGGCCAGACTTTCAGTTCCGCCCTCCTCAATCATCAGGGTGGTGGCCAGCCTCTCGGCAATCCCCCAGGCACCTAGAAACCTGGGGTTGTAACACTCTTCTTGAGCAATGGGGCAGAAGGCCCGCCCTCTCCAGCCAGAGCAGACTCGCCCTTTCCACATACATGGGGCAGCTCACTCTCTTGGCCCAAGAAGATGTCTTTGGTCCAGACCTCGGCTTATTTTTGAAGTCATTTTTCCTTTAATCTGTCCCTTTTAGTCCAGGCTGGCAGTGGTTCCGTTCATACAGGTCTCACAAAAAACTTGTCGGTTTCACATGTAGTACACAGGGGTCCCACCACTCAGACCTTAGGACTTTGCACAGATCCTTCCTGGATAACTGCATTTCCAGCCCTGGCTTGCGCTGAAATGGCTGACTGGCTCCACAGCCCGTTAAGCCCTCACATGGAGCACTCTTCTCTGGGGACTCATTTTCCAGACGCTCAGAATTTTCCAAATCATCCGTTTCTAGTTTCTTTGTGCTCAGGATTTCATTTCTCGCTTATCCCTTTCCTCTCACGTTTTACCATAAGCTGCAAGGAGAAGCCAGGCTGTGCTTCCACATTTAGTCTGGAAATCTCAGTTAAATATCCAGGCTCGACACTTTCAAATTCTGCATTTCATCTCACATCAGGACTCAATTTTGCCAAATTCTCTGCCACTTTAAAACAAGGATCCCCTTTCTTCCAGTTTGCAACGACACATTCATCGTTTCTAAGATTTCATCGGAAGTGCCCTTAGCATCCATATTTCTACCGACAGTCCCTTCAAAGCCTCTTCTATCCAGCGCCTCACAATTCTTTCCGCCTCTACTCATTACCCAATTATAAAGCTCTTTTAACATTTTTGGTACTTGCAGTAGTAGCACCCCGCTTTCCTGATATCAAAATGTGTTCTGGTTTGCTAGGCTGCTGAAATGCAGATACCATAAAATGCATTGGCTTTTAACAATGGGAATTTATTGACTTACAAACTTACAGTTTTAAGGCTGAGGGAAAAAAAAAAAAGTCCAAATCAAAGTATCATCATGCGGGAAGCGGCTGTGGCTCAATCAGTAGGGCTCCCGTTTACCATATGGGAGGCCCCGGGTTCGGTTCCCGGGGCCTCCTGGTGAAGGCAAGCCCGCCCGCACGGCGTGGTTAGCTGACCCAGCGAGCACAAGCAGCAAGGGGGGCGATAAATGAATAAATAAATAAAATCTTTAAAAAAAAAAAAAAAGTATCATCAGGCAATCAGACACAAAGTACTACATATTGTATGATTCCATTTATCTAAAATGTAAATATAAATCAATCTATAAAGGTGAAATTAGATTCGTGGCTATGTAAGGCTGGGAAAGGATAGAGGGATTGAGAGGTGACTGCTAAGGACTGTGGGGTTTCTCTTTTTGGAGTAAGGAAATGGTTCTAAAATCTTTTGTGGTGATGAATGCACAACATCATGATTATACTAAAAGCCATTGATTATACATTTTGGATCGATTATATGGTCTGTGAATATATCTCAATAAAACTGCTTTAAATTAAATAAATAAATGTGCAAGAATAGTCAGAAATAGCAGCTATGTACAGTAGGGGAAGCATAGAGAGATTGAATTGTGAAGAATTTTCTTGTTGTTTCTTTGTTTATTATTATTATTATTGAAATAATGAAAATGTTTTAATAATGATTGAAGTGATGACTGCACAACTATGTGATTATACCAAATACCATTGCTTGTACACTTTGGATGTACATATCAATAAAACTGATTTGTTAAAAAAAAAAAAAAAAGTATCATCAGGCAATGCTTTCTCCCCAGAGACCAGCTGCCGGTAGTCTTGGACTGCTCTGTCACATGGCCAGGCACATGGCGGCATCTACTGCTCTCTCCCTTCTCTTATGGGTTTTGTTGTTTTCAGCTTCTTGCTTCCATGGCTTTCTCTTTCTTTGAATTTCATTCTCTTATAAAGCACTCCAGTGAGAGTCCTGAGTGAGGTGGGTCACATCTTACTTAAAATCCTACTCACCAAAAGATCCTACTTACAGTGGATCTATACCCACAGGAATGGATTAACTTTACGACTATACTTTTCTGGGGCCACACACAGCTTCAAACCATCCCAGGTGGTATATAGGAATTCTGTATTTTATGCATGATTTTTTTGGTAAACCTACAACTCCTCTAATAAAAAATTAATTAAAAACCTTAACATTAAAATAACAACAACCATCCAATTAGAAAATGGGCAAGAGACATAAAGGGACATTTCACCAAAGTTAATCTATGGATGGCAAACAAGCATGTGAAAAAGTTCAACATCATTAGCCACCAGGGAAATGCAAATTAAAACCATAATGACATACAACTACATATTTATCAGAATGGCCAAAATAAAAATGCTGGTGAAGATGCAGAAAAACTCACGCAATCTTGGTGGGAACGTGAAATGGTATAGTTGTTCTGGAAAACAGTTTGGCATTTTCTTATAAAACTAAATATGCCATTACCCTCCTGGGCACCTGTAACAGTTTGAAGCTTTTTGTGAATCCCAGAAAAGACTGTGTTCTTGGGGTGTGTCCATTCCTGTGGGTGTGGGGCCCTTGATTGGCCTACTTCAGTGAGGTGTGACCCAGGCTGGGTCTCAGATCTCTTGCTGGAGTCCTGAGTCTTATAAACAGGAGAAACATGCATAGAGACACAGAGAGAGAGCTGTGAGCTTTTACCTTGCCATGTGAGTGAGGACTCCAGGGTCATCCGCACTGCAGAAAGACAGAGAAACCCCAAGAGGCTGAAAGAAGAGGCTGGAGGCTGGAATCAGCAGAGCAGCCCAAAGGGCAGAGGCGAGCCATATGCCTGATCGCCCACCGCTGAGCTCAGGGAGAAACCACCCAGCCGTCCTTCAGAAGGCACACGTGCCACTCAGCCACAGGACGTAATGAGCTCTCGCTGCACCACAACCCGGCTGCCTCTCCAGAGCACTGCGCCGAGCGAAAAAGCCAGACCCCAAAGCTGCACACTGTAGGGTTCCTCTTATACAACCTTCTCAAGGTGACAAAACTGTAGGAGTGGAGGACAAGTTACTGGCTGCCAGGGCTTGGGGAGGGACAGAGAAGGAGGGGAGTCGGGGTGCCTGAAAAAGCGCAGCACAAGTGGTGCTGGTGGAGACGGAAACGCTCTCTATTTTGACGGCATTGTTGTCAGTTGAACAAATTCCTGACACAAAATTATTGGTCTCAGGAGAACTACTCGAGCCCTTGACCTCTCAGCTCCCAACTGACTTGCTGGAATTCTTCACGTTTTTTAAGGTTCAGATCACTGCATTCTCCTCTGGACAGCCTGCTGCGCTTTCCTCCAAAAGTAAGTTTTTCTTCCTTTCTCTTTTCAAAGACTCTTCTTTAGAATTGTTGATCCTTTCTGCTGCGTTTTTCTTTTGTTTCATTAATTTCTGCTCTTCTCTTTATTTCTTTTACTTTCTTTGGGTTTACTCATTTCTTCCTAGAACATTGTTATTCTTTGACCATGTCTTCTAAGATGTGAATTTTAGGCGATGAAGGCGCCTCTAAGAACCACTTAAGTTGCATCCCGTATGTTTTGATAAAAAATTTTCAATTTTGTTGTTCAGTTTTAAATACTTTAAAATTTCCTATGTGATTTTTAATTTGAGCCATGAATTTTGAAGTGCGTTGATTCCCAAACATACGGGGGATTTGGCTTTCTTTTCATATTCAGTAAATAATTTTATTCCACTGTGTTCAGAGAAAACGGACCAGATGATTCTTTTGTGTTTGTTCAGATTTGCTTTTCATGGTTAATTAAAAAAAAAAAATTATTTCTTGAAGTATATCGCTCATACATGAACATACATAAACAATAAGTACATATAAAAGTTGTGAACTAACAAAGCAAGCATGCATAATACACAGGGCTCCCATACCTCACCCCTCCACCAATACCTTGCATGGTTGTGAGATGTTTTTTACAAATTATGAAAGAATATTGTCAAAATAGTACTACTAACTATAGTCCTTTTCTTACATTTGGTGTATTTTCCCCCCAACCCAGCCTATTATTATTTTTAAAATATATTTTTATGACAGAAGTTGTAAACTTACAAAACAATCATGCACATGGGCAGAATTCCCAAACAGCACCCCTCTATCAACACACCACACTGTGGCGGAACATTTGTTATAGATTATGAGATAATATCATCTGATTATTACCAGGTCCACAGCACACTTGTATGGCACATTTTTTGCATACCCTCCCATTATCAACACAATGCATCTTTAGCATAGATGCAAGAATATTACAGTATTGCTGTTAACCACAGTCCATAGGTCACTCCAGTTGTGCTTTTCCCATGCTTCTCCACATTCCCACCACCCTGCGATAGTGATGTACATCTGCTCTAGCTCACAGAGGACACTCTTGCATCTGTACCCTCAACCACTATTCTCAACCACCTCTGGGTTTACTGTTTATTCAGTCCCTAGATTATTCTCTAGCTTTCTGTTAATTGGCATCTACATCCCTAGACTACCATTTTCAGCCACATTCCCATTTATAAATCCGCTGTTACTCACTATAATATGTTACCATCAACTCTGTACATTTCCACACTTTTACAGTAAAGTTAATTAAAACTGCTACATATATTAAACATCAGTAGTTCATCTCAGTCCTCCTCTTATCTCCTTTAAGAATCCACCACCTACCACCAGATCTTGAAGATATTTTCCTGCATTTTCTTCTAGAAGCTTTATGGTTCTTGCTTTTATATTTAGGTTTTTGATCCATTTTGAGTTAATTTTTGTACAAGGTGTGAGATAGGGGTCCTCTTTCCTTCTTTTGGCTGTGGATATCCAGTTTTCTCAGCACCATTTGTTGGATGGACTGTTCTGCCCGAGCTGGGTGGGTTTGACAGGCTAGTCAAAAATCATTTGACATAGATGTAAGGGTCTGTTCCTGAACCATTAGTTCGGTTCCATTGGTCTGTGTGTCTGTCTTTATGCCAGTACCATGCTGTTTTTTACCACTGTAGCTAGGTAATATGATTTAAAGTCTGAAAATGAGAGTTGTCCAACTTTGCTTTTCCTTTTTAAGAGGTTTCTGGCTATTCAAGGCCTCTTACCCTTCCAAATAAATTTGATAATTGTGTTTTATATTTATTTTTAAAATGCTGGTGGAAATTTTATTGGGATTGCATTGAATCAATATATCAATCTGAGTAGAATTGACATCTTAATGATATTTAGTCTTCTAATCCATGAGCATGGAATGTTCTTTCAATTATTTAGGTATTTTTAAATTTCTTTTAACGAGTTGTAGTTTTCTGAATATAAATGCTTTACATCATTGGTTAAGTTTATTCCTGAATATTTGGGTTTTATCTGTCATATTTTATTTTCACCACTCTTTTGATACTTTGTTACTTTTATTGATATAATCTTCATTTGTGGACTCTCTTCCAGGCCTCTCTCTCCTGTCTTTTCTTTTCAGGCTGTAGCACAGCCTTTAGTATTTCCTGCAAAGCCAGTTTCTTGGTTACAAACTCTCTGTTTCTGCTTATCTGTGAATATTCTAAACTCACCCTCATTTTTGAAAGACAGTCTTACCAGATATAAGATTCTTGGCTGGAAGTTTTTCTCCTGCAGTATCTTAAGTATATCAGACCACTGTCTTCTTGCCGCCATGGTTTCTGATGAGAAATCCGTACTCAGTCTTATCGGATATCCCTTATGTGTTATACATTGCTTTTCTCTTGCTGCTCTCAGAATTCTCTCTTTGTCTTTGGCATTTGACATTCTGATCAGTATGTGTCTCTGAGTTGGTCTGTTCAGATATATTCAGATGGGAGTACATCGTGCTTGTTGGACATGGATATCTATGTCCTTCAATAGTGTTGGGAAATTTTCTACCATTATTTCTTCAAATATTCCTTCTCCCCCTTTTCCCTTCTCTCCTTCTTCTGGGACACCCATGACATGTATGTTTGCACATCTCTTGCTGTCGTTTAGTTACCTGAGAACTTGTTCAATTTTTTGGATTCTTTTCTTCATCTGTTCTTTTGTATGTTCACTTTCAGACACCATTTCTTCAAGCTCACCAATCCTTTCTTCTGCCTCCTTAAATCTGCTATTGTATGATTCCACTATGTTTCTGATTTCATTTATTGTGCCTTTATTCCCATAATATCTGCTATTTTTCTATGTATGCTTTCAAATTCTTCTTTGTGCTCATCCAATGTCTTCTTAATATCCTTAATCTTTTTAGGCATCTCATTGAATTTATTAAGGAGATTTGTTTTTTGTTTTTTTTTTTTTACCGGGAGGTACCGGGAATCGAACCCCGGTCTCTCCATATGGTAGACGGACGCCAAACCTCCCGAGCCACATCCGTTTCCCAGGAGATTTGTTTTAACATCTATGATTAGTTGTCTCAACTCCTTTATGTCATCTGGAGGCTTATCTTGTTCCTTTAGCTGGGCCATATCTTCCTGTTTCTTTTGTAATTTTTTGTTGGTGTCTTGGCATCTGGCTTCCTAAATGTATTTATTCTGGGTGCAGTTTCCCTCTTTAATTTAGGGCTTCTTGCCCTTTCTCCCTAGCTGATTGTGCAGTAGGAGCCAAGGATGTAGCTGGTGCTGTAAGCTGTGGAGGCTCAAGCTGCCCTCATTGCCCCAGGGACCAATGAAGCTTCTCCCAACTCTCTCCTTTGCCAGGGGTAGGGACAGAGCCACAGCTGTGTGTAATAATCCAAGTCGTGCAGGCCTAGACTGTAGTTGCCCAGAGAGAGACTGATGAAGCTTCCCGCCCCTTTCTCCCCTGCCTGTGGCAGGGATGGAGCTGCAGGTGTGGGCAGCAGTCTATACTGTGTGGGTCCAAAATGACCGCATTTGCCCCAGTAGACTTCTGATTATTCAGTGGGTGCCAGCTGAATGTACCTGCTGTTACCTGGAGAGGCTGGTGCAGGGCACACCAGCTTCCTCCCTGCTAGAGGTGGGTCTGAGGCCTAGGCTAGGGCTGCAGGCTGATCTGGGTGAAAGAAGCCAGTCCCTACCATCACTGTGATTTTCAGTCAGCCCAGGTTCCCCTTATGCAGGGGGTGGAGTCAAAATGGCGGCTACTGGCCTCCTTCTGACTTGGACAGGCTCAGACTTTAGCTGTTCTTAGGATTATACTTTAGGTCGCCAAATTTCCTAATCCGTAGCTGATGTTGGTGCCCAACTGTCTCTTCCTCCCCTGTTTTGGGGAAGTGGAGCCTCCAATTCCAGCTGTGGAACAGCTCCCGAGGCAGCCGGTGCCTCCAGTGGAGGATGGGCACCTGCTTCCATGGCATGGAGTGCTCTACTCATGAATCTTCTCTGCAGATGGGCATCTCCTCCTTCCATTCTTTCAGGGATGTTCTAGGATGTACCTGTGGTCTTCTGGAGCCCCCAGACAAGTGCTCTAGATAGCTCTGGTGATTACTAACTGCCCTGTAGCAGGAGCTGACTCTAGGAGCACCTTACTCTGAGACCGTCTTGCTGGTTGTCTCATGGTTAATTTTTATAAATATTCCACACGTGTTTGAAAAGAATTACAATCTCTAATTGTTACATGCAGTATTTTATATACATCCATTAAATAAAGCTTGTTAATTTTGTCCAAATCTAAGTGCTTAAAACATTTTTGCCTGTTTGATCTATCATTGTATTGATTATCCACCATCTAGTGTGCATATCAAATTATTCTAAAACTTTAAACAGTAAACATTTACTATGTAGGGGGAAAGGGTGCTTCAGTAGGAAACTATGCACTGTTTAGAAAAGAGGTGGGCAAAATACGACTCATGGGCCAAATCTGGATTACCATCTGTTTTTGCATGACCCACAAACTAAGAACATTTACATATTTATATGGTTGTAAGTATTTATAGAATAATACCTCATGACATGTGTCTATTATATGAAATTCAAATTTTGGTGTCCGTGAATAAAGTTTTATTGAGACAGAGCCACCACACTCATGTGTTTAAATATTGGTTATAGCTAATCTCTTGCTACAATGGCAGAGATGAATAGTTTCAACAGAGACCATATGGCTCAGAGACCCTAAAAAATTGACATTCTGTTCCTTTACAGGGGGTTTGCTGATTCTTATTCTAGAGCACATACTTCCTGAGTTATCTGATTCTAGACTTTTGTTGCCTTTGAGCTATTTCACAACTCTATATGCTGTAGATAACTAAGAGCAATGAAAAATCATTCTTGTTTGTAGACGTGGAAATGAATTTCTGCCTGGTGGAGGGAAGCCCTGCCCATGAGAAAAAGAGTTGTATCTCCATTGACACATGTATTTCTTTTTTTTTTTTTTTTAAGATTTATTTATTTATCCCCCCTTGCGGCTTGTGCTCACTGTGTCCATTTGCTTTGTGTTTTTCTATGTCTGCTTGTCTCTCTTTGTTGCGTCATCTTGCTGCGCCAGCTCACTGTACCATGCGGGCCATCAGCTCTCTATGCCGCGTGGGCCAGCTCGCCTTGGAGGCCGTGGGACTTGAACCCAGGGCCTCCCATATGGTAAACGGGAGCCCAATCAATTGAGCCACAGCCGCTTCCCACGGCACATGCATTTCAATGTTCCTGGCCTACAATTGTGTTTGTTCTTGGGATTCTCTTGTGGCGTCTCACCAGTTCCTCATCAATAATAAGTTAAATAAAATCTTGAACACAGGTTCATTTTATATCTGTATGAAAGTCTCAATTTTATCTTTCTTTTAAAAAATAAAAACCATCCCTTATCAGTTACCTCCCAGGTTCTGAGGGTCAGAGACCCAGGTACAGCATGGCTGGGCGGCTGTGGCTTGGGCTGTCTCACGAGGTCACAGTCAGAGGCCAACTGGGGCTGCAGCTGCACTGGACCCTTGACCAGGGCTGGGGGAGGCACTGCCATTGGCTGGAGGCCACGTGGGCATCTCTGTAGGCACCTGGTGACCCCAGCATGAGTGACCCAAGAGAGCAAGGCAGAGCCTTGGGACAGTGGCTCGCCATCACTCCGCCATATGGCATCGTTGCTCACACAGACCCTGATCCAACGTGGGAGGAGACGACACGAGGCTGTGGCTGCTGGGAGGCAGGGGTCCTGGGGGATCAGGGCGGAGGGTGACTGCCACAAGCACGTTCCGATCCCGCTGTGGTCAGGAGCCGCCATTTTCTCCTTGTAATTTTGTTTATTCCTGCCTTTTGTATTTTGAGGCTCTGTTCTCAGGTGCTTAGAGTCTACCTGGTAACCTGCGTCCTTCTTATCCCTAATAATGCTTATTTTTTTTGGCCCTAAAGTCTATTGTGTGGATTAGAACATTGCCACACTGACTTTCTTTTGGTTCGCACTTGTCTGGTATATCTGTCATCCGCCCTTCACATTTGACATTTCTGTATTATCTTAAAGTGTGTTTCTTCTAAGGAGCATATAATTGAATTTTTACACCAATGATGGTTTGAAGTTCTTTTATGAATCCCAAAAAGGAAAAGATTATGTTCTTGAACTAATCCATTCCTGTGGGTGTGGGGCCCTTCAATTGCATTAAATTCGGTTGAGTGTCCTTTCATTTGATTACTTGTTAAGATTGTTTTAGGGCTTTAAAAAAAATCAATTTTATTGATACATATTAATAAAGCATATAGTTCATCCAGAGTGTACAATCCATGGCATTTGGTGTAATCACATAGTTGTGCCTTCATCTCCTCTGTCATCACTAGAGCATTTTCATTATTTCAACAACAATAACAATAATAAACAAAAAACAGACAAACAAACACACAAGAAAATTCTTCACCTCTCAATCTCTCCATGCTTCCCCTGCTGTACAGAGCTGCTATTTCTGGCTCTTTTTGCACAGTTATTTAGTTAGTTAGTTAGCAGTTTTACTGAGATATATTCACATACCACACAATCTATTCGAAGTGTGCAACCATTGGCTTTTCGTATAATCACAGTGCTGTGCCTTCATCACCGCAAAACATTTTAGAACAATTTCATTACTCCAAAAAGAAAAACTCCACACCCCTTAGCAGCCCTTCCCCAGCCCTACATGACCACTAAGCTAATTCCATCTTTATAAATTGACATATTTGCATTTTATATAAATGGAATCATACAGTATCTAGTAATTAGTGTCTGGTTTCTTTCACTTAGTATATTTTTTTGTCTGATATTAACATCTTGTAGTGCTAACATACATTTGTTCAGCTTCAAAGAAAAACGGTCTTATATATGCAATTTTACCTTATTCATATTTTACCTGAGGTTTTACTATGCTATACAGTTCCATGTTACAGTTTTTAAGTTTCTTTTTAGTAATTTACATGACCTTGGACTTTCCCTTTAAACCACTGTCCTACCCACACAGTTACGAACATTATGTTGTGCTTTTACCTTTTCACCTTTTCTATTCATTTTCAAAGATTAACATATCCTTTTAATCAACTCTGCACAAGTTAACCCTCATTCTATTTTCTGGTGACCCATATTCAAATTATTAACTTCATGAGATTACACAATATATTTAGTTCATAACAGCACAATCATACAGTGTTTGTCTTTTTGTGACTGGCTTACTTCGCTCAACATAATGTCCTCCAGGTTCATCCATGTTGCCATATGCTTTATGACTTCATTTCTTCTTACAGCTGCATAATATTCCATCGTGTGAATAGACCACAGTTTGTTTATTTATTCTTCGGTTGATGGACACCTGGGTTGTTTCCAACTTTGGCAATGGTGAATAATGTGGCTATGAACATCGGTGTGCAGATGTCTGTTCGTGTCACTGCTCTCAGTTCTTCTGGGTATATACCCAGTAGTGGTATTGCAGGGTCATGTGGCAAGTCTATATTCAACTTCTTTAGGAACTGCCAAACAGTCCTCCATAGTGGCTGTACCATCCTGCATTCCCACCAACAGTGAAGAAGTGTTCCTATCTCTCCACATCCTCTCCAACACTTTAGTTCTCTGTCTTTTTAATAGTGGCCATTCTGATAGGTGTGAAATGACATCTCATTATAGTTTTGATTTGCATGTCCCTAATTACTAGTGATGGTGAAAATTTTTTCAAGTTTTTTTTTGCCATTTGTATTTCTTCTTTGGACAAATGTCTATTCAGGTCTTTTGCCCATTTTTTAATTGGGTCATTTGTTTTTTTATTGTTGAGTTGTAGCATATCTTTATATATCCTGGATATTAGACCCTTATCAGACATGTGATTTCCAAATATTTCTTCTGAGTCAGCTGCCTTTTCACCCCTTTGACAAAGCCCCCTGAGGTGCAAAAGTGTTTAATTTTGAGGAGGTCCCATTCATCTATTTTTTCTTTTGTTGCATGTGCTTTGGGTGTAAGGTCCAAGAAAGCACCACCTACCATGCTTTAGGGCTTTTGTTTGGACTACATCAGTGAGGTGTAACTCAGGTTGACTCTCAGTCCCCTTGCTGGGTCTGAAAAAAACGGACATACAGAAAGAGACACACAGAAAAAGAGAGCTGCCATGTTTGATTCTGCAATGTGAGAGAGAAAAGATTCCAGTGACTCCAGTTTTGTCCACAGCTGAGCTGCAAGGACAGAAGCCCCTGAGAGGTCCAAAGAGCTGAGGCCCAGGAAGGCGACCTGGAAACAGACAAGCCCTCTGCCAAGTTTCCCCACAGCTGCAGAAATCTTGCTTCACCACATGGCAGCTAATTCATGAGAAAGCACGTCTTATGGTGCCTTGAGTTGGACTTTTCACAGCCTTGGAACTATAAGCTTTTACCCTGAATAAATCCCCTTTATAAAAGCCAACCCATTTCTGGTACTTAGCATTGGCAGCCCTCTGGCAAACTAAGACAATACCCAACCCAAACTCAATGCCATGTGACGGAAAAGCCAAGGACCAAGGATGGCTGGCAGCCAGCCCAGAGCACCACAGTCTTCCGGGAGGCAGCGTCACCTTGCTGGCACCTCGAGTTTGGACTTCTCCTAGGACCAAAACCACAAGTCAATAAATTTTCATTGTTTAAGCCAACCCTTTGCATGGTGTTTGTTTTAGCAGATGGGAAACTAATATATATCCCTTTTTATTCTTGGTTCAATTTTCTTCTTTCTGAGGTATACTCTGTAAATAGTAAATTTTTCCAGTGAGTCTGTGAGTGACAAATCAACTTAGTCTCTGTCTGAAAATGTTTGATCACTCTTGACTGATCAGAATTTCCATTGTCTTCTGGAGCTTATTTTCACTAATGCAGTTTGCTATCAGTCTAGTTGTTGTTTCCCTATAGATAATCTGACTTTATCCTTGGTTGATTTTAATATTTATGTTTTTCCTTTGGTTCTGCAATTTCTTACAATGTACTTAGTTTTATTTATCATACTTGGAACTAGGATGCTTTCTTCATTTGAGGGTTCATTTCCTGCAACAATTCTGGAGAGTTCTAGCCACGATTTCTTTAAATGTTGACTGCTCCCCTCTCCCTTCTGGATGGACATTGGGCCATTTTCTTTTATCCTAACTCTTAACCTCTCTTTCATATTTTCAATGCCTTCATCTCTCAACGTATAGCCTGGGTGATTTCCTCGGATTTCTCTTCCACATGTGTCTAATCTGCCACTTAAGCTATCCACTGACTAGTTTTTCAGGCATCAAATATGTGAGATGTCTGTGTCATCTCCAGCTCTTGGGTGTTAGCCTTTCAGTTTGCTGAACCTGCCAACTCTCCCTTACGGAAGAGCTTTCCTCGCACGGATTGCAATTGTTTACTGCGAGATTATCTTCAACCTTGGTTGTTTTCCGTGGGACTCCCATGCACCGTGGCTCATGGAAGCAAACCTAAAGTGGTGGTTTCACAGTTGCTTCCCCTGGGCACCCCAAGGGTTTCCCAAGTCTGGGACTGGCTTTTGCATTAATCATCAGGTGAAGACCCTCACGCTCGGTGTGACAGGAGGTGGAACGTGGAGTCCACATTCCCGTGTTCAGCTCTTCACGTGCCATCCACTCCAGCCCTTCTGCTCCAAGCCCTGACCCCTGACAAGTGGAGGCAGTGGGTGAAGTTTTTCTAGCGCCTGTACGTGGAGGAAGGGCCCTCCCATTCCCAGCTCTAGGCAGGCGTCTGAGTTCCAGCCCGTCCTGGGACACACTGCCTGACCCATGCTGAGGGTTGGCTCCCAGCTCCTGAGCACGAGCCCTGCTTCCTGACCTGACACCCCCGGGTTTTGTGGGGTTCGCCTACCCACTTGCCACTCAGATGATGGGTCCGTCTTTGTCTCCAGCACTTTTTTTCTTTTTCTTTCAAGTTTGATGGCACTTTCATATTTTGTTGTTTTTCTCCGCATTTTCAGCAGGAGAAAAGTCCCTTTTGGTTCAGTCTTCCCTGATGCCAGAACCCGTGGTCCATGCCTGTGCTTTGAACCATCTTGGTGGTCCCTAGGTCTTGTCCCCCAAACTAGACTTCGGGCTCCCACTCTTCTCTGCCTCCCTGGCACCCCTCACCTGGGGCAGGGGGGAGGCACCTGTGGGGACTTATTTTATTCTTTTATTCAACAAGTATCTATCGAGTGTACACCATGGGCTGGGTGGTGGTCCCTGCCGTCCTCAGGCTTAGAGTGTGGGAGGGAGAAGGAGAGAAACTCATCAAATATTTGCATGAATAAATATAAACATGCCCAGGTGCTGGGGAGGGGGCTTTGTTAAGGAGATGGGACTGTTAAGACATGTATGAAGGAAAGCATGAGAATGCCTGAGCATTTGACAGGGCACTGAGACCAGAGAGGGGCAGCGGCTTGCCCTGGGGCACAGTGTGCCAGTGCTCAGCTCGCATTCCTTGTCTGCAGTTCTACTTTCAGCCACTGCCTCGGTAGTTTCCTGGCCCCCAGCTCCCAAGGGGGGCCATGCCTGTCTTTCCAACAGAGATATCTATTATACCAGCTCACTTATTTAAAAACTGAAGTGGCACTGAATGTGATTAAAAGGGGGAACGTTGGATTGTATATATGGTAACAGAACAAAAAAAAAATTTATTTTAAACCTATGGGACTACACAGCGGAAACAGTGAACTCGGAGCTAAGCCATGGGCTGGGGTTAATTGTGCAATTACAAAGATGTGCTGTCATCAGTTGCAGCAAATTTTCCACACCAAGGCGAGGTGCTGGTGGTGGGTGGTGTACGGGAAGCCTGTATCTAATGCATGGTCCCTCTGTAAACCAACAGCTTCTCTAATAAAGAAGAGAAAGTGAGCGAGGGGAGGAGCACGTATGAAAATGGTGGAAGGAGCAGGGCTTCGGAATCACCGGGGGAGCCGGGCTGCCTCTCTGCCGCCGTGTGCCTCAGTTTCCTCACCTGGCACCCGGTCACTAGCCACTATCCCCCAGTGCTGTGCATGTTGAGGAGGTTGAAGGGTTTAACACGCTTCATCTTTGCACCCCGTTTGGTCTTGTGTCGGGTCTGGATGGTGAGCCTGTTGCGGGGGTCTTAGGGGACGTCCCCCTCTTGGCACTCAGCCAGGGCCCAGCTGAGGTCCGCAAGCCCTGGGGAGCCCCAGCATGGGGGGGCCATAGCAGGCAAGAGCACACAGCCTCCAGGACGGGGGGTTGTGGGTGCCCAGGGGCGGGCAGGGACCCACCCTGCAGGGCAGGGGCTGCGAGGAGGGCTGCAGAGCTTGTCAGATCCTGGACAGAATGCAAGAGGGAGCCCTCCCAGGCCCGGCCCACAGGAGGGGGAGGGAGGGAGGGGAGGGGGAGCGTGGTGGAGGGCCTCGGATCTGCCCCCTGTGCCGCCAGATGCCCCTGGCCCAGTGGGGCCGGGGGGCCCGAGTCCAGCCAAGTCCTGCCGTCCCTCTGAGCCACACGCCTGTCCCAACAGGTGCAGGCACGGCGAGGGCACCACATGCCAAAATCTTCCCTCCTCGCCCCCACCTATGGTCCCAGACCCCTCCCCCCCGTGCAGAAGGCTGTGCCCCAGCCCTGGGGTCCCCCAGCCTAGTCATATGCCTGTGGGGAAAGGGGGTTGCAGGCACCCCGACTGGCCCTGAGCCTCACAGCAGGCCAGTGCAGAGCAGGGGGCTGTGGGGTGCAGTTTCCCACCTCTGGCTGCACTCGGATTCACACAGGCCAGGATTTGGATCCCTCCCCTGGTGGAACTTGGGCACTTTCGCCCCTTTCTGAGCCCTACTGTCCTTTCTAATGCCTGCTCCATGCAAACAGGCTGTTCTTCTCTGGGGACTCCGGAAGGGGCTTCTATCCCGTCCCAACACTTCTCAGGAAGGGCTCTCAGAGAGGTGTGTCCTCAAGTCCTGTGGCTTTGGGGAGAGCAGGACTGCCACTGATGGGTGATCTGGGGCTTCCCTTCCTGCCTCAGACACATAACTACCTGCTTGGAAAGGTAGTGAGCTTCCCAGCCTGGGCAGCAACCAACTAGAAGATGATGGCCCCAGGCCAGGGGTGCTGAGATAGGCCTCCTGTCCTGGTGATGGGGGACCACAAACGGCCTCTCCAGCGCTAAGGTTTGGGGATGCTGAGCGGTACTTTCCCCAAAGTGAGCTGGTCCTTTCTCAGGCAAATGCGTCACCTGGCTGATAGACGGGACATCTCCACCTCTGGAGAGATGGCCGAGGAAAACGGTGGCGGAGTTGTCATGTGACTGTCCAGCCCCGGAACCCAAAGGTGTGGCGAGCCTGACCCCTCACCCAGCACAACCCTGGCCACGTCCACCGTGGCTGTCACCGAGGCGGGGCTCAGCCCCGTGTGCCAGCGCCGTCACGGGCAAGAGCGTGCGAATTATTACTGACGCGGCCAGGCAACGCCACTGCTCTCACCCGCACAAAGCTGCCTGCACACGTAACAGCCAGTGAAGCAGAAGCTGCCGTTGCCCGTGTCGGAGACGGGGGAAGCACGCCCAGCACGGCCGCCCTCGTCCCGCGTGGGCAGGGCACACACAGCGACACGTGCCAGGAAGATGGCGGGCGTGTCTTTCTTTTTCCAGCGTTTAAAAATGATTTCTATTAAGACGCTCTTCGCGCACCACACAATTCACCCACGTAACGTGCACGATACGAGGGTTTTCGTGTATTCAAGACATGTGCAGCCATCCCCACGGTCCCTTTCACAACCTTCCCCACCTCCAAAAGGAACCCTAACCCTTCCGCTGCCCTCCCGCACCCCCTCAAGTAGCCACTAAGCTGCTTTCCGTCGCAGTGACGGAATCAGGCAACACTTGGCCTTTTGTGTGTGGCTGCTTCTGAGGTCCATCCACACCGTAGCCAGGGCCAGAGCTTCGTTCCTCTTTACGGCTGAGGAATATTCCATGGTGTGTGTTTCTCCATCATCCGCTGACGGACGCTTGGGCTGCCTCTGCCTTTCGGCGATTGTAAATAATGCAACGGATTTTGTTGCACCAGTTTTTATGTGAACACATAATTTTGGTTCTCTTGGGTATATGCCTCAGAGCGGAATCGGTGGATTATATATATGGTAATTGTACGTTTAATCTTTTGAGGAACTGCCACCTACTTCCACAGCAGCTGCACCGTTGTGCATTCTTGACAGTGGTGGAGACAGTGGTGAGAGTTCCAATTTTTCCACAGCCCTGACAACAGTGTTCTTTTGCTTTTTTTAAAATTTAAAGCCATCCTCATGTGTTTTTTTTAGACCTTTTTTTAATAGGTGCTTGCAGTTTGTTGAATTTTTAAAAATAAATCAAGCTGTAAATTTTGTTACAAATTAAAAATGAGGTCCTTAAAAATCTCAACATGACCAGATATGAAACAACTTAAAAGCCTTTAAAGGGGTGTTGAGAAAAACCAGGCTTTTAAAAAAAACACACTGTCATGACCGAAAAGAGACCTCTTTAGGTAAAAAGAATAAAAGCCCCTCACTGCACAGCTCATGCAGCTAGTTCTAGGCATCAAGTCAGCGGACAGAGAGCAAGCCCCTGAGGTCTTCAGCTCCCGTCTTCTGTTCCTTTCTCATGGCTGCCATGTCATGTCATGTCATCCTCCTGGGGGAGGACTAACCCGGAGCACCTGGGCACAGGAGACGGCGTTTCCTCCCGCCCTGCCCAGCCTGGGAGCCGACGAGCTCAGCTAGAGGCTCTCATCTCCCTGCCGTCTTGTGCTTTAGGGTTTTCTGGGTGTTGAGGGGCTGCTGACCTCGGGGGTCCTCTCCTTATTTTCCTTCTCTAGCCAGTTTTGGCAGGAGGCCCCTGCGGAGTCGGCCCTCTCGCACCGATAGGTGGTCTGCCTTGCCGGCCAGCCTCGTCCCCCCACACCCTGGCTGCCAGCAGCCTCTGCCACGTCCCCTGGCATGGGACGGCAGGGATACTGCACCCACAAATGGCGGGCACCGTGCCTGGGCTGGGCCTGGCCCCGGGGAGTGCTCCTGGACCCCCTTTTCCCCCCACTCTCCCCATGCTGCTAATTCTGCTCTTGGCGGCATGGAGGCCCCCACGCCGTGGAGCTCCTCTGTCCTGGCCACAGCCTGCTGCATATCTACTGGAACCACATCAGGGCAGGCGACGTTTGCTGCCTGGGCCCCTTTCCTCCTTCGGCAACCTCAGACCCCACGGCCGCTCCCTCCCTGCGCTGTGCAGGTACTTCCGGGGGCTGCCCTTCGTGGCAGTCTGGTGTACAAGGACATCTTCCTCGTGCCAGCCTGTTGACGAAACCACATCCGTTTCTTACACTGAGCCATTTGACTGCTCGTGGCCAGGACCTTCCTGTCCCGCCAGCAGGCCCCGCGGAGGGGAGGCTGCCCGGCATGTGGCTGCCCGTGGTGCCCGGCCTGGAGTGGGCAGCGCTGAGGCCAGGGGCATGGGGGGCGCGAGTCTGCGGTGATGGCGGGGGCCGGCAGCGGTGGGACCGCCGAGGGCACCCGCTCCCCGTCAACTCTCTCACTGTGGTCTGATTTGCATTTCCCTAGTGAGACGGAGCTGCTTTTCCTGTGTTCATTGGCCGTTTGCATAACTTCTTTGGGAGAATGTCTGTTCAATGTTCAAACCCTTTGTCCAATTTTTAGTTGGGTTCTTTGGCTTTCTGTTGTTGACTTGCAAGAGATCTTTATATGTTCTGGACACCAAACCCTTATCAGATGCATGGTTGTCAACGACCTCCCACTCTATGGGCTGTATTTCCACTTAATGACGGTATCCTTTGATGCACAAAAATTTCAAATTTTGACGGTGTCCAATTTATCTGTTGTTTCTTTGGTTGCTTGTGCTTTTGGCATCGTATCTAAGACTGCATCGCCGAATTCCAGGTCACGTAGAGCTGCACCCACGTTTCCTCCTAAGAGGTTCAGCGTTTTAGCACCTGCATTTAGGGCTCTGACCTACTTTGAGTTGCTTCTTGTGTGTGGTGTGAGATTGGGGTCCACGTTAGTTATTCTGCATGTGGTCATCCGGTTGACCCAGCGGCCTTTGTTGAAAAGGCTGGTCTTTCCCCGCCGAATGGTGCTGGCCCCGGGGGGAAACAGTTGGCTGCAGCTGTCTGCGTTTCCTCTGGGCTCTCAGTGCTATTTTGCTCTCTGCACGTCCATCCTTGTGCCAGGGCCGCACGTCTTGTGTGCATTGCTTTGCCGTAGGTTTTGAAATCGGGGAGTCTAAGCTCTCCAGCTTTTTCTTTCTCAACATTGTTTTGGCTATTTGGAGGGAGTCCCTTGTATTTCCATATGAGTTTTAGAAGCAGTGTGTCCATCTCTGCAGGCAATGCATCTGGAATTTTGATAGGGATTGTGTTGAATCTGTGGATCAGTTTGGGGAGTATTGCCATCTTAGCAATACTAAATCGTCCGACCCATAAACATGGGGTGTTATTCCATTTATTTAGGTCTTTTTCAATTTCTTCCCATAACAATGTTTTGTCGTTTTCAGTGTACAAGAGTTCTACTTCATTTGTTAAGCTTATTCCTGAGTATTTTCTTCCTTTTTATGCTATTGTAAATGGGATTGATTTTTTATTTCATTTTTGGATTGTTCATTGCTAGTGTATAGAAAAACAATTTGTTTTCTAAAATCATGAAAGGGTATTGGATTTGCCAGAAGCTTTTTCTGCCTCTCTCAGGATGAGCATGTGGATTTCCTCCTTTATTCTACTAGTGGTACAGCATATTGGTTGCTTTTTGGACGTTGAGCTGAACATGCCTTCCTGGAGACAGGCTGCCTCTCGGAGGACAGGCCTTTCCCTGTGCAGCTAAATCCGGTTTGCTGGGAGCTTGCCGAGGAGGTTTCGCGTCTAGTCGCAGGGCGTGTTGTCCTGTACTCGTTTCCCTGCCGTGTCCGTGTCTGCTCTGAAGCACGTTATTCCTGAGCCTTCGCCTAGTTGTCCTCACTTTAGAGCCCAGGAGGCTGAGACTTAGGCAGGGTCCCAGGGCTGGTGGGAAGTGGAGCAGGGGTGGGACACAGGTCTGCTGGAGGCCCCCGCCCCCGGCCCCTCCATCCCTGACACCCTGGGATGTGTGGGGTGTGCCAGCCTAGGTCCCCTGCCCTGCCGTGGTGTCCTGGGGGTTTGTGGTACAATGTCGGTGGGAGGCAGGAGACCACCCTGCCCTTCCCTGGTTCAGCCCCATCCCCTGGCCTTCACCTCCTGCCAACCTGTCGCTGAGCCCATCTCTTCCACCTGTAATTCCCCTTTCTCCCTGCCCTACCTCTGCCCCACCCAGGCCCCCACCTCTCTCACTTGGAGGATACCAGAGCCTCAAAACCAGACCCCCCACCTCCACCTGCCAACAAGGAATCCTCCAAAGCACGCCCATGCGGGCGTTCCCCTGCTCCCGCACTCCTCCTGGCACTGCGCTGCAGCCCACCCTGCCTGGCGTCCTTTCCCCAGCTCCTGCCCACCGGGGCTCCCGCGACTCCCTCCTGCCGCCCCCGCCCCCTCCTACGCAGGGCTGGCTCACTTCTGGCCCCTCCTGACCACCAGGTTCCTTTCAGGTCCCTTTGTCTCCCCGCCGGCCTGTGAGCCCACGAGGGCCACGGCCTGGCACGCAGCGCCATTTGCGGAGGCCAGGGAGTGAAGGAGACACCACCGCCTCTGCGCCACGCAGGCTCTGTGGAGCCTCGTGCTTGCTGTGGAGCTGGGAAGCCCAGCGGCTCAGGCATTCCCTGACCCCCGAGTCGGGGAGGACCCCGCAGCGAGGGATGCCCACCCCTGCCCCTTCTCCTCCGCCCCACACCCCTGCATGGTTTGGGGTCCCACCAAGCGGGGCGTCCTTCCCCAGCTGCCGGTCCGTGCGCTCCAGGGGGCAGAACCAGGCCACAGCCCGGGTGCAGGGGCTTCCCCAGAGCCAGTGCCCCAGCACGGGCTGTGCTGGGTGGTGGGTCCCTCCCGTGGCCTGCCCAGGAAGAGGCTGGGGGAGCGCTTGTTGGGGGTGAGGCGGGGCGCAGGTGTCGGTGCTTGTGCTTTAGTTTCACGCGACTCTGGGGGGCCGTGCCCGCCGCCAGCACCCCGTTACCAGATGCCTGTGTTTGCAGCTGCCTTGGCACGTGCTTGCCTTGGGCTGGCCCCACCCCTGAGTGCTGCTGCTGTCTGGGGAGGGGGCTGGGGGCCCCGCAGACACCTCGGGGGCGAGGGGCACACAGTCCCGCGGGGGAGACAGACCCATACTGGCAGATGCGGGCTGGGGACCACTCCAGCAGCCACATGTGTCCACGAGGCTTGGGGCTCGGGGGACACCTGCTCCCAGGGGAGGGCGGGGTCAGGCCGGGATGATCAACCCTTCCTCATCACGGGGCCGCCCCGCCTTGGTTTGGGGTGGCCAGGTATGCCCCCTCAGGGCGCTCGGCTTGCCCTGGGAGCCGGCTGGTGGCAGCTTGGAGAACATCTGCCTGGGGGCAGGCCCAGGAGGCCGGGGGCCCCTCGGTCCCTTCTGACCTGGCCGTGCGGGGGCACAAAGCACCTCTGAGTTGTGGCCAGGAGGGGCCCGAGGCCTGGATGTGCACAGCGGCGCGGCTCATCCGCATGGCGGGGGGATCTGGCGACCCCCTTGCTGCAGGTGGCACGGCGCCCACGGCCGCTGCTGTGCAGTGCCAGCCTCAGAGGGCCCAGGGGTCGCCCCGCTCGCCCCCCTCCGCCACTCCCCGAGAGCCATCGCGCCTCCCGTGGGGACTGGGACGCTGCCCTCAGCCTCTGTGTCCTCCCTGGGAGCTGGGGGGCTCTGGCAGGAAGAAGCCCCAGGGACAGCCAGAGGGAGGGGAGAGGGCCCGGGGGGCCTAGCGAAGGTCGCCGGGGTCGGGGGTCCCTGGCCCCGAGCCTCCTCACACGTCAGGCCTGGCCCGCAGCCGGGGACACAGACAGCTCAGAGGTGTCCTTTTGCTCTTCCTTCCATCCTCTCACTCATTAATTCACTCACTCACTCACTCATTCATTCAACAAACATTTATTGAGCATTCTAATGGGCCAGAAAAATAAGAGGAGACCGTTTCACTCCAAGGTCCTTCCATGTAGAGTGAGGTGCAGATAAGCAAAGTTCAAGCCCAGGATGTAACGGTCACTGCTGCCAGTGCCCAGGCCGCTCCCCCACTGCAGCCAGGGGCGTCCCAAGAGGAAGGGCTGCTCCAGCTCAGTTTTCCTTCCCTCCCTCCCTCTTTGCCTCCCTCCCTCCCTCCCTCCCTCCCTCTTTCCCTCCCTCCATGTTTCCCTCCCTCCCTCCCTCCCTCCCTCCCTCCCCCCCCTTCCCTCCTTCCCTCCTTCCTTGCTTCCACATGGGCTGGAGTCGGCCCTGTGCCAGGCCCTGGGCAGGTACTTTCCAACCTGTCAACACACCCAGACCGAGCAGCCCGTGCTGGGCTCTGGGGCAGGCGGCGAAAGAGGCAGATGCAGGCGCAGACCTGCGCGGATCCCCCGCCTTCCTGTCAGCGAGGGCGGCCAATGCCTGGGAAGGCGCGTGCGTGTGGAGCGCGGGGTGGGCCGGCGGGGGGACTGGGGGGGCTGGGGGTGCTCCTTTAAGCGACAGGAGGATGAGGCCCCAGCCCACACACCGCCATCCCCCTTGGTCCCACTTGGCCCTCTTGTCCACCCAGGAGGCCTCTGCATCTCCCTCCCCTGGCAGAGGAGGAAATAGGCCCAGACGGGACGTGCCTTGACCAGGGGTCTCAACGCCCTCAGACGCCGCCCCCAGCTCCCCGCCCTGGCTGGGTCCCTCACACTCTTACTCCCTCCCTCCCCTTCTGCCCCAGCCCACGCCCCACTCTGCCCAGCACCCACTCCTCCCAGCACCTTACAAAGAACATCCTGGGCTGGAAGGGGTCTCGGAGGCCACTCTCCCCGCCGCCACACCAGCTTGACCTGGAGGGTGCAGTGCGGCCTCGGGGGGCTGCCGGCACTCTCAGCGCCCCCCCCACCGTGTGCCAGATGCTTCCTAAGTCCCCCCAGGCTGTGGGCAGTGCACATGTCAGTCTGTTATCCCAACAGCCCAAGGGGGCCGTCTTGAGCCCCCACTGATGAGGCAGACTCTGAGGCCTCTGCAGCTGCAGAGCCCCCACATCCCACCCCCCAAGGGGGGGCGCTTTGGGTTGGCAGGTGAGGCCCACGCGGGGGGCCCAGGTGAGCGGCAGCCGGGTCCTCTCCAACCCCACCAAGTCCCTGCTCTCCTCCACATGGCCCCCAGCTGTGGGGCCTTCCTTTTGGGGCTCCGGCCAGCAGGCCCCCTACTCTCTTCCCTTCTGCACCTTAGGTCCCACCGCACAGGGTGGACGACCCCACATGAGGGAGCCTGGTCCACGAGCCGCACCCCCGACTTGGCTCTCGGCTGTGTGACCAGAAGCCTGGCTGCTAGTCCAGGCCCCGGGGGGGGGCGCAGGGGAGGGGTCCGTCGATGTGGCTAGACTGCGAGCTCCTCGAGGTGAGGTGAGGTCTGGCCGCCCGCGGTTTCTGCCTGGAGCGCCCCCCGGCACCACTGGCTTCTCCCCGCTTCTTCTCAGCTGCCCAATCTCCCACAGCCCTGCCCCTTCTCCTCCCACCCCTGCCACACCTCGCCGCCTCTGCCTGATGCTGTCCAAACACTGCAAACACACAGCCGTGTGAGGGAATCTGAGGCCCAGAGAGGCTAGGAGTTGCCCAAGGCCACACAGCGGAGAAGCAGAGGAGCAGGATTCAAACCCAGCCAGAGGCAGGGCCTGTCGGCTCCGTTCCCGGTTCCCATGATGTCAGGATGTGGCTGGAGCCACTGGCGCGCACCTCCTCCCTGACAGCTTTCCCGCTTTCCCTCCCTGGCCCCATCAGCTCCCCCTCAAGACTCAGGAGGTGAGAGGGTGGCCGAAGGCAACAGAAAGTGTGGGGGAGGCGTCTCTGGGGCACCCGGGGAGGAGCTGCAGCGACTGTGGCCCGTGTGTGTGGCAGACGACCCCAGTGCCCAGAAACGCAAGTGCCAGTCCTAGAGTGTGACGGGCTCCCCGGCCTGAGCGGTGTGCTGTCTCCGAGATGACGGTGGACACAGGTGCCCGGCTGCGTCCAGAGGAAAGAGCAGAAGCAGCCGAGAGGCTCCAGGCTTGGCCTGCCAACAGGCTGTGTCCTGGCAGAGTGACCTTCCTAAAATCAGAGCCACCCCTCTCGCTGTGCCCCCTGGGACCTCGGAGGGCTCCCTTTTGCCCTAAGACAAAACCTTCGCTCCCAAGCTCTATTTTCAAAAAAAGCGCTTTGCGATTGGACCACAGTCCATTTCCCCAGCCACGTGGCAAACACATTCCTGTCCCCGACACAGCTGCCCCCACAGCTTGCTGGACTCTCCCCACTGCCACGGCTCTGTGTGTCGCTCCCTCCGCCGAGATACCTTTTCTTTCTTCACTATTTGGCAAACTCCCTGTGTATGCTTTAAGCCCTAGCTCAAATGCCCACTCCTTCAGGAAACCTGTCCCAACTTTCCCAGGAAGAAAGGAAGCCTCTGCTCCTACTTCCATCGTGGCACTGGCCTTTTCAAGTGACTACCCGTTTGTGAGTCTGTGTCCCCTGCTTAGGCTGGAGCCCCCAGGGGTCCAGACTTCCTTGCTATCATCTTCTTCTCCCTTCCCCAAGCTGGTGGGGGAAGGTACCTTGTACGTGCTCCATTATTACACGTTGAATAAATGAATGAGTTCGAAGCAGACGGCCAAGCCCGTGTCCTTCCCATCCGTCTCTCCCCATCCTTCCAGCCCCAGTGGTCTTGGGGTGGCAGGGAGCCCAGCTGTCGTGGTCAAGAGCCCACGCTGGCCACAAGGCAGGGGGTGGCCCCGGGCAAAGCAGCCTCCTGTGGGGGACTCAGGCCCTGCTTGTGGCCTGAGCCATCAGCGGACGGCAGGTGCCAACTGAGCCCGGTGACCCGCGGGGCCGCAGGTGGCTCTGGCCCCAGGTACATCCCGGTTTCCCTACACCCGAGTCCGAGTGGAGAGGGGCATCTGCCAGGCAATGAGGAACCCGGTGCCGGGAGGCAAATGTGGCGGCTGGTACAGGCCTTCTCTGCGGGACACGACAGGTCCCGGAGGGGGCGAGGGGAAGGGCGGGGGTCTCCTGAAAGCCCCCACCCCCACACGTAGCCATGTGCCCACCCCCCCTCCTCCTGCCCCCCTTGGCTCCCAAGGTGCTCCCCGGGACATGCCTCGGGCCTCTTCTCCTGGGGGGTGGTTTCCACGCCGCCTCTCCCTCACTCTCACGCCATTGCCCCTGCTTTGGGGACCCTCCGCTCTCTGGCTGTCCCCCCCTGGATCACTCCCAAGTACCTTGACCTCAGCCTGGCCGAAGCAGTGCTCTCCCCCTCCCACCCAGTCTGCTGCTCCTGCTGCTCGCCCCACCCCAGCCCCCACCAGGCACTAGCCTCCCCAACACCCCTCACCCCAGAGCTCCCCTGCCTCCGCCATGTGCCCTCGGGACTGGGCTTTAACACCTTCCTTTCCCCCATGCCTCACTGCTGTGGCTTGAACTTGGGGTTCCGTCCCCCAGCTTGGCCAGCCCCCTGCTGCTGACCGCCTGCCATGCTCGTTGCCCCCCTCCAGCGCTCTCGTCTCTAGCAGCTCTTTTCCTCAGCATTAAAATAACCAAACGACCCTCGTCCCGCCACCCTCCAGGCCTCACGCGGCCTCCTGCTCGCCTCACACCCCCAGCCACCCACCAGGTCATCTCAATGAAAGCACCAAGTCTCCCCCGAAATCCAGGGCTCCGCGTCCCGCCCCTGCCTCCCTGGGGGCCGCCTGCGCCACCTCTACCCCCTTGTTCCAGCCCACTGGGCTGACCGCAGTCACCCCATCCCAAGGGGCCCCCAAGCAGCACATGTCCCCTTCCCCATAATTCTCCTGGGCATCAGTCCCACCCCCCTTCCTGGAGCCCTCCTTTGAGGCTGGGTTGGTGAGGGGACCCCAGAGCCTTGGTGGGGGGAGGTGCCTCCCACGATGGGAGTGGCCACCTGTGGGGGGACAGGGACCACCGAGCAGGGAGAAGTGGCCTTGCAGGGACTGGACAGGCAGCAGCGGGGAGTGGGACTTCCGGGGTGAGCCTCAGAGTGGGCCCTGGGCCGCCAGGAAGGGGGCTGGGGGCTGAGGTACCCTCCCTGCCTGGCACTTAGGCTGTGCCCCCTGAGTGTGGCCCCATGAACTGGCCACAAGAAGCTCGATCTGCCCCAGAGGGGGCCGTCCACAGGGGCCCAGGCTGGGGACCCTCCGCGTTGCCTGCCGTGTGCACGGTGAGCTTCAGAGTCACTCTCACCAGTGGGTTCTCTCATGCTGCCCACCCTCCTCTGAGTGGGCACCTAGGGCCCACACCTCCCTCCGCATCCCCGTGGCCCCCCATTGCCATGGAAACAAGGCAGGGAGTGGGCCTTGGCTCCCTTCTCACCCCATTGAGGCCCAGATTCAAGGGCTTTTCAAGGGCCCCTGCTCATCCCAGATGGAGCTGTGAGGCCCTGGGTGGAGACCCCGCTCTCCCCTCCAGGATTTGGGGCGCAGTGGGGGGTCTTTAGCAAGGCCCTTTCTTGACATATCCCAGGATCAATTCTAACCCCTCTTCCAGGGGGCAAATGGCCACGCTGCCCGTGGGGATCTAGAAAACGCCCTGAAGTGCCCAAGGCCTGGGTGGGGTGGGTCCGTGTCATCTCTCCCCCTCCCCCCCAGTCCCACCCACAGCCCCGAAAGAAAGCGCGGTCTCTGGAGGAGGCCCTCAAGGTGGCTGCGCCGGGCAGTCACTGCGGCAGCCGGGGAAGTGGGCTTCTCCCTGCGCACGCCTTGTGCTCCGGAGCTGGGGGGGCTTCTATCCCGGGCAACTGTTAGCTCGGCGGGCAGGAGGGGGAACGCCGCCACCCGAGGGGCTTCCCAGGGATCCAGGCCCTCCACACGCCCCTTTGGCTCGCCGAGCAGTGGCCCCGTGGCCGTTCTTTCTTCTCAGCTCCCTTCACCCCTCGCAGCCTCTGCCGCCTGCAGGAGGAGGTCCACCCTGTCCCGTTTTTGTTTTAACAGGTGGGGAATCCTGTGTTTGTGTCTGCCTCGAGAAACTGAAAGCCACACTGCTAATCAGAAATCCCTCCAAAGCTTCCCTGACACGGCTTATTCATCTGGAACGTTCTCTGGAGGAAGGGCCCTTCCAACTGCCCTCAAGGGTGGTTGGTGGTGGGTGAGCGTCTCCCAGAGGAGAAAATTCCCTTAAAAGACCTAACACACCAAAAAGGCTCTCTTCCTGGACAGAGGTCCCTTGGGGAGTTATTCATTCAAACTGCCAAAGAGCTCTCAGGGGAATGACTCCGGCAGCTCTGCTGAGGTGTCCCGTGAGCATCCTGCCCGAGGCCCGTGGCCACAGCCGCCGGGGAGGACTGAGAGGCCCATGCTGCGGCCCCAGCCTCCTGGTCCGTCTCCCTGCAGGACCCCGGCCCGAGGGGCTCTCCTGTCACCCAAGTTGCCCGCAGTCCTGGGGAGTGGGTGGGAGTGGGCGAGTTTTCAGACATGGCTTTTGGGTGTGCCTCAGACGTCCCTCTGACGCTGGCAGTTGGCTAAGCCAATCCCCCACCCCCACCCCCACAACTGTCCCCCTGGTGGGCTTTGTAATCATAGGGGAGAATTCCACCGAAATGGCCGTTAGACGGTCTTGAGGGAGCCGACCCTGATGGCTGCAAAGGGTCTGGGCCAGTTGTACGTTCTCGGGGCTCTCGGGACATTATAGGCTTAGGAGACGGCCTCGCCAGTGGGCGCTGAGAGCGGGGCTGCCTGAAGGCCGGGGCAGGAGGGAGGAAACGCGCCTTCTTAGGTGGCCCGTGAGCCCTCAGCCCCCCGGCACCACTGCAAGCCCATCCGTGGTTGGAGGGGGGCCGTCTCAGACACACGTGCCCTCCCGTGCCCCCCTGGTAGCAGTGGGGAGTGGGCAGGGGTCTCTCAGAAGAGGACACCCTTCAGCCCAGTCCTGGCAGAAGCGATTCCCAGTCAGCCCTGGAAGCCTCCCTCTGAGGATGGCGCTTTGGAGGCAGATCGCTTCCTTGGTCCCCTCAGGAGTCCCCTGCTCCTGTGGATTTCCAAACAAGCCCGAAGACCCTAAGTGTCTCAGGGGAGCCTGCCTGGGGCAAAGCCTCCTGCGAGGGGCAGTGGCTTCCTCGTCATCTCCAGAGGGAGACCCTTCTCTGCCTCAGAGAACAAGCACCCGGGTGTGTGCTCAGAGATTCCATCAAACTGCCGCAGCAGCGTCCGTTAGAAGACAGAATCCTAAGTGGGGAACTCCCTGGCTGTTGGGAAATCGGGTGGCCTGGGAGTCGTCCCTCCCGTCTCCCGCCGTCTTCTGGACACACTTTCTCAGGCATAGCTGCCAGCGCGCCCCTGGGACAGCGACTCGCTTCGCACAGAAGGAGGCTCTGGGGAGGTATCTGCTGCCCCAACCAGGCCCCCGTGCCTGGGGAGCCTAGGCAGTGGGTTCAGGGAACCCCTGCCATGCAGAGCCGAAGCCTGCAGGCTGAACCCCAAAATCGCTTCAGAAGGCTTCCCCAGCAGCAGCTATCTGTGAAGAGGTTTCTGGGAGGCACATTCCCCCAAGCTGCCCCCGAAGGCCGTTCCTCTAGGACGTTCCGCTTCTCCCTCGTGCCTGGCGCCCCTCGCCCCAGCCGCTGCCTGGTGGTTCCAGCCTGTCCCTGCTTTCTAGTCTCCTCATTCTCCCACGTGCCGTGGCCTCCCCTGGCCTTCAAAGGGCTTCAACAGCCCTGACGGCAGCTCGGCGCAGTGCCCACCGCTCCCGCGCTCGGGCGAGGCCTCCCCCAGGGCCAGCAGGAAGGAGCTTCCCTTGGGGCTTTTGGCCGGGGTTTGTTTCCTGCCCTGTGAACCCACTAATCCCCTCAACATCTCCCCAGACGGCGGCCGTGGTTGACGGCTTTTTCAGAGAAGAAATCCCCTTGACACCCAGCCCGCCCTCTGCCGAGCAGGCCACACGCTCCCGGTGGGCTCGGGGGGCCGTCCAGGGCAGGCGCGCGGCCTCCGCGCCGCAGCTGTTAGAGGTGTCCCTGGACACGGCCCCTCGGCACCGCTGGGCCCGGTTTAAAATCTCCTCAGAGCCCTGCCCAGCAACGGCCTCTGGCACCTTCCTCGCAGAGAAGGGCACCATGTTTTCCTGGTCGCCGCGTCGGTGCGGCCCCATCCGTGGAACAAGCCCCCCTCCCCCAACATGCTGGCCCCCTCCCCGGCCTGACCAGCACCCTCCCCAGTCCCCCACCCTCAGGCCAGCCGCGGCCTGACCCCTGTCCTCCTCCTCAGGCTCCCCAAGGCCGCCGGCCTCTCCGGACCCCAGGACTGACCAGAGGCTCCCAAGGCCAGCTCCACCCTCCCGGCGCCCCCCAGCTGCTCGGGTCCCATCCGGGCCGAAGGTAGTATTTGCCGCCTTATCCTTTCCCCCTTTTGTAAAAGCTTCACATCATTTTTGGTTTGAAGTAAGCCCTTTTTTTTTTCCTTTCTGCTAATGGTAGTCTAGGCTCACGGCAGACAAGTTGGAAATTTTTGAAAAACAAATACAGAAAAAAAAAAAACCACCGAAAATCCCAACAGGCAGAGATCCCACGTAATTTTAAATCAGAATCATGACTTCTTTCGTTCCTCCCTGGGGCCTGAGCGACCCCACACCTTTACGGTGGCCTGGCCCCAAGCACGGCAATGGCGGCCTCTGCGCTCCCCTCCTCTCGGCTGAAGGCCTATTTCCCACGTATGGGCAGGAGGCCTCTGTGCGGTGTCTTGCTCGCTGCCGTTCCCAGACATGGACTCACAGCCAAGCGTGGGGGGCTTTGGCCGGCATCTCTGCCGCCCTCCAGGGCCAGGCGGGCTTCGTGCTGCCAGCAGGGCTGTGGGCACCTGCGCCTGTCCCTCTGGCCCCGCACTCGCCGCTTCAAGCCTTTCAGGCCATGTGCAGGGAGAAGCAGCTCGTCCATGCCAGGCTGCTGCGGTGAGCCAGCAGCCCTTCCTCTCCAAGCTGCCTGGGCCAGCTCCGTGTCTTCCTCTCTCCCTGGGCCTGCGGGCTCACGGGGCCTTGCCCCAGCCACGCAGTCATCCCGGAAATGGGCAGGAAGGGGCCATGGCCAGGGGGCCGTGGTTGGAGCCCTGCCCTGGGAGGGCGGATTGGGCCAAGAGCAGAGGGGCAAGCCGTCATCCTGAGCAGGTGGAGGGTGGGCTGGGCAGCAGGGGAAGGGGTGTTCCAGGTGGGAGGAGAGCGCGTATGAAGGCTCAGAGGCGAGGGGTACGAGGTGCCTTCTAGGAACCAGAAAGGTCTGGTGGCTGGACACGAGGGGGAGGGGTCTTGGACTGCAGGGAGCAGGGGTCTCGACGTGGGGTGGCTGGACTCGAGGAGCAGGGCTGGGCAGTTCTTCCCCTCGAGCGTGATGGGGAGCCGTGGACAGGTGTCGAGTGTCCGAGCGCCCGGTGTGGCCGGCTCGTTGCATTGGGGCAGGTGGCGAATCGGCCTGTCTGGCTGTGTCACAGCGAGAGGAAGGGCAGGGAACAGAGAGAGTGCAGCATGCTCGGCCAGGGGGTCGTGCTGGCCAGTTTCTGTCCTTGGGGCTCGGCTACCTTTGCCAACCAAAATTACCCCCTTGGGTTCCCTGTCCATTCTCTGACGGGATTTCCTGGGGTCTCACCTCGCCTCCTCCAGGAAGCCACCCCAGACCGTCACTTCTAGCAGCCTTGTCCCCACCCCGGGCTGGGAGTGGAATGGAGGCAGCAGCACTTTTGCATCCTCCATGAAGAGTTTTGAGAACCCGTTTTTAGAAGGGTGTTCACCTTCCAGAAACTCCGTGCCCTCCAAACACCGCAGCAGCCCACGGGGGCGCCGACAGCAGTGTCCCCATCGTGAGGGTCTCTGCTGGGACCAGCGCCCAGTCCGCCTTCCTCGGAAGTAAGGGTTCTGTTTCTCTAAGCGTGCCCTTCCTCGGGGGTCCTCACTCGCGAGCCTGCTCCCACGGCGTCCTCGCTACTGACGTCAACCCAACGGCTTGCCACCCCCCCAGCTTCCTGTCCAGGTGAAGGTGGGGCATGTCTTCAAGGAGCTTGCAGGTGGTTGGGGGGCGCTGAGAGCTACAGCAGGATGTGATGAGAGAGGGTTTACTGCAAGGTCGGGGGAAGGGTCAATGCTGGAAGTGAGTGTGGAATGAACGGATGTCCTCAGGACTGGTCCTGGGGCCGCATGGCCACTCGCCGCTGGGGTGCGCAGGGCTGTGCAGAGGTGGGGTGCTGTGGGGTCTGGGGTGCAAAAGGAGGGTCTGATGTTAGGGTTAGGAAGGTGCTGGTGGTGGGGGTGGCGGGGGTGGTGCCCCGCTGCCTCCCCAGGGCCCCCTGGCCGATGGACAGCGACATTTGTCAAGGGAATCAAGGAATGGGAGGTAGCCGAGGCCTGGGAGGCGAGAAGCGGGGGCCGTGAGCACCTTGTCCTCTGCCCAGGTAGCCAATCCCACAAACACGGACGGGGTCCCCTCCCCGGCCCAGGCCCGCAGGGAGGCGGAATTCTTCCACTGGCTCATTTATTCACCCGCCCATGTTCACGCCTTCACTCACTCACTCACACTTGAACTCATGCATTCACTCACTCACGTGTTTGCTCGTCCACTCGTTCATTTTGTGTTCACTCACTGCTCACTCATCCACCCACGCACTCATTCATTCACTCACTCACGTTTGCTCATTCATTCACTCACCCACACACTCGTTCACGCATTCATTGATTTACTCATGTTCACTCATTCACTCACTCACCCACATACCCATTCATGTATTCACGCATGTGTTCACTCATGTATTCATGCACATTCATTCATTCAACCAGCACACAGTGACACCCACCATGCCAGGCCTCCTGCTGGACCTGAAAGGTGCAAAGAGGAAGAGGGCAGGCCCAGCCTTTCCCCCGTGCAGCTTTCAGTCCAGGAGGAAGCAGGCATTAAGCTGATCCTGTGACAAGAGAATCTGTGGGTGGACGTTGTGCAGAGGATCTGCAGGGAAGCGATGGTGCCTTGAGAGCCTGTCCCTAGGGAGGCAGGAGCTCCCGAGAGGTGCTGGAGAAGTTCCAGGGCCAGTGAGGGCCCCGGAAGAGGTGAGGGCAGATAAAGGGGCAGGGTTACCAGGGAGATGGTGCCGACCGCCGAGGGTCGAGCTCTGGGGTTCAGATTCGGTCTGAGGAGCCGTGGAAACCATGGAATGGCCTGCTCAGGCATGCACTTGTAGTGAGGTCAGTGCCAGCACAGGGAGGAGAATTGGTTGGGGGTGCAGATGGCTGGCAGGAGGCGCATCCAGGGCCTTTGTGGTGCCCGGGGCAGAAGTGAGGCAGCTGTGGGGTGCAACGAGGAGCTTGCATGGAAGAAGAGCAGGAACTAAAGCTGGCCAGGCCCTTGACGATGGGCCTGGGGGCGAGCGAGCAGGTCAGAGGCGATCCCAGGGCCCGGCTCGGCTGGCCGGGTGGGGAGGTGCCATCGATGGGAGCAGGGGCCGCAGGGGCGCTTGGGGAGCTGAGCGAGACACACCCTGCGCCAGCAGGAGTCTTCGGCAGCTTCCTGGGCCAGTGCGAGGCCCGTGGGGCCTCGAGGTGGCAGCCTCCAGGTCCCCAGGAGCTGGTGAGAAACACAGGCTCTGGCCCCATCCCAGACCTGCCAAATCAGAAGCTGACCCTCATCGGATGGCCAGGCGACCCCTCTAAGTGCAGAGGAACAGTGGGTGGGTAGGACAAGAGGAGGGTGGGGGCACTGGCCCGGGTGGGGGCAGACCCGCAACACGAAGGCCTTGAATGCCAGCCCAAGTTCATGATTCTTCTCCCCCTTCCTCCCCTAGGCCTCATAGAGACCCTTTAGGGTTGTAGCCACAGACTGGTGTGTGGACCCTGGAAGCTCTGAGCTTTTGCTTCCGGCAGGTTCCTGTGAGGCTTCTGCAGGGGACGCTGGCCCCTGTCCCCATTGCAGGACCTGGCCCTCCCAGAGACCCAGCTGCCCATGGTAGCCACGCCCAGTGATGGCTTCCACCTGCCCCCCCGGGGGTGCAACCACCTGTCTCCCACTGAGGAGCTAGAGCTTGGTAAGGATGGGGTCGGGGGAGCCAGGGTGGGACTTGGGCACGGGGCAGGGGGCCATGGGGACACCCTCCAGGCCAGGCCTCTGCAGGGAGGGCAGGGAAGGGGCCTGGGAATGGCAGGCAGAGCTGCATGTGCAGGCAGTTCTGCAGCTGGCCACAGCGCCCCAGTGTCCCCCAAGGCTAGGAACCTGTCCCGTCTTCTGGGTCCACCATTCATTCAGCGGGTAGCTAATGCTGATTTGTAAAATGTTTTTATTTCTTGAGTAATCTTGATCAGCTGGCATTCCTAAGCATCTGCTACATGCAAGGTGTTGCCAGGAGGGGTGGCAGAGGACCCTGCAGCCCGCCGCCAGCATGCTCTGTCCCTGCTCACTTGGACTCTCTCCTTTTGGGGTTTTGTGACTCTCTGTTTTGACCTCCTGGCAATAGTGTGAGTGAGTAGGCAGACAGAACCTTCTGGAAGGGCTCCAGGGATCCACCATGGACCACAAAGAGGCCTCCACTCTGTGCTCCTCTCTGCCCCCCACCCCACCCCGCCACCCCTTGCAGCACCTCTGGCTCACTGATGAGCAGCTGATGGGGCAGCCAGGGCCATCCCTGGGGGAGCAGGGGCTGCAGAAGACCACCTCACACCCACTCTCTCTGCCCCCGCCCGTGGCGGCCTGAAGCCTCCATCCCTGCGGAGGGAGGCGGGTGGGCGTGGCCCCACGGGTACAGGGCCCTGTTGCACGTGCCCTGGGGAGCCCAGAGAGGAAGGCAGCATAAACCCCCTTTGAGGCAGATGAGATTCTCTACAAGTCTTAGCGAATGAATGAATGAACAAAGGAAAGAATGAGTAACGAATCGAATGAGTGAGCGAATGAGTGAATGAATGAGTGAGGGAGTGACACCAGTTGACAACGCCCCACTGAGGCCACCCAGCCAGGCGGCTTGCTCTGGACCAGGCTGCGCCACCTGCACTGGAGGAGGTGGCCGCTGGATGGACCTGCGGGGGCGGCGGGAGGTGGCGGAGCAGGACGTCCTGGGGATCAGTCCCTCCACCCAGACAACTGTTGAACCAGCAGGAACTGTCTGAGCCAGCTCGGGAGTCGAGGGTTCCTGTGCAGCCTCCAGGGAGGAGTGGGGGCAGAGCTGGTGAACGGCAGCAGACAGGTAGCGGCTATCACGCCCCAGCCCCCCGCAGCCTGGCAGGCGCAGTGGGGGCTGCAGCCCAGGGGCCTACGAGGGCCTAGTGCTCCCAAACCCAGAGACATGTGGTCTGATCCCTGATGGCTTCTTCTGATCAGCTACTTCAGATGCCTGGGGGACCAGGCCTGAGGGCGGCCCCTGTTCCAAACCCCTCAGGCAAAAGCAGCAGAGAAATCAGAAAGAGGCACTACCTTTGTTATTTCCCTGTCCCTCTCTTTTCTCTTTCCATTCCCTGTCTGGAGGGAAATTAGTTAAGAAAAGGCACAAATTAATGGCTCCATCCCTCAACAAAACAAACCAAACACACAAACACCTAACGATCCCAGAGGAGTGGGAGAACTAGATTTCCAGAGTTACAGCAACTGAATACTCAGGCTGTCCAGATCTCAGGCATTCTGAACGTTACAAAACACACAAACAGGAAAGTATGGCCCATTCACAGGAAAAAAGAAGAATTTGCCAGAAAACATCCCTGAGCAGCTCATGCATTGGAACTTATTACTCAAACACTTTAAGTCAACTGTCTTAAATATATTCAATGAGTTAAAGAAATCCATATACAAAGAACTATAAGAAATTAGGAAAATGTTGCACCAAAAAATAAAGAGAGGGGAATTAGAAAAAGGAACCAAACAGAAAGTTTGGAGCTACAAAGTACAGTAATTGAAATGAAAGCTCATTAGATGGGTTCAACAGCAGATCTGAACAAGCAGAAGAAAGAATCAGTGAACTTGAAGTCATTTGAAATTATTCAGTGTTAGAAATGAAAAGTGATGAAGAAAAATAAACAGAGTCTGTCCATTGGACACCATCAATCTCACTAACACACTCATCGAGTTCCAGAAGGACAAGAGTGAGAGAAAGGGTTAGAAAAAGTATTTGAAGAAGAAGTAGGCAAAACTTCCCTAAACTGCTGAAAGCCCTGAATATACACATCCAGGAAAGTCAACAAACAGAATAGATTTAAGAAATCTATACCAAGACACACCAAGACACATTATGACAAAAGTCCAAAGACAAAGAGAGGATTTTGAAAGCAGCGAGAGAGAAACAACTTGCCACATACAAGGGATCCCCAATAAGACTAACTGACTTCTCACCAGAAACCACTGAGGCTGGAGACAGCGGGATTTCATACCCTAAGTCCCTAAAGAAAAAGAAAAACCGCCAACCAAGAATTCTATATCTGGAAAAAATATCTTTCAGAAATGAGGGAGAAATTAAGACTGCAGCAAGGAAGCCCGATCACTTGCAAAAAGCAGCAGCTTCAAGCTTCTAGGGAGGGCAAGTGATCTGTGCAGACACAGGAAGTTAGCCTGGGTCCTACTGACTGGATGGGGCATTGTCTGTCTCGTAGGTGTGGGTTTAGGGCAGGTGGGCCTTACTTTGTTTTGGGTCAAATGTCATGAGCTCAGGCCTTGATTGGCTGTCTGGGTCGGCCCCCTTGGTGGGAATTTCAAATTTTAAAAGACAAAGTGGAAACTCAAGAGGGAAGTCAAAGAGGAAGTAGTGTATGGGATTTCTGTTTTGTTTTCTTTTTGGTTTTGGCTCTGAGAAATTCCCATGGCTTTCTCTATATAATTTTACCAACTTTCCCCTTTTTGGTCATTCCCTCAGTTACAAGGGCTTGACCAAAGACTTTTTTGGGCGCTCATTCACCTCGACAAGCTCTCTCCTGTCTCCTTGCCGATTTAACCGTTTAGCAGAAGTTCTAGATTTTCATCGCCCCTTTCACACTGGTTCTATAGCTTTAGCTGTACTGTTTCTCAAGTTAGCGGCTGCGTAGTAGCATCCAAGAGTCAAGAGATCAGAGAATGAATGAGGTGCACCCCTATGAATATGATGACTAAAAGGGGATAGCAAGTGCCACTGTTAGGACTTCTCTGAGCCAAGGTCCCTGTGACCCTAGAAGCCAACCCCAAAGAGAATCAAGCCCCTCAGATTTGGGAGGTGTGCCAGCTGATTTGGCTGCTCCTCTTGCTAGGCTTCGCTGCCACTCCCCCTCGGTCAACTGCCTTTTGAATGTCATTTGCAAATACACAGCACTGGTGCTCGTGACTGCACACGCCTCCTTGGGAAGATAGAATTAGTCTAGTGCCAGCTGATTTTGTAGGGTCGTTTTGCAAAGTTCTGGTACCTTGACATCTAGTGAGCTGATGGCCTGCCCTGGGTGGGAGCTGGGTGATTCCAACTCCCAAGATGCCTTTTCAAATATGGTCTGTAATCCTATCGTGTATCTGCCAACACAGGAGCCGGGAACAATGCTGAGGACAGAACGCCCAGGAGTTTAGCCTGGGTTAATGGCTTTTTCCATGATGCACTTAGAGCGGTCTCTAGTCTGGCAATAGTCTCTTCCCAGGTTTCTACAGTGTGGGAGGAGGTCCTAAGAGCCCTAGGTTTCTAATGATCTATTTTGGAAGCTTATCTTAATAGCCATTTTTGGATGGCATAAGCTGTATTACAAGACTCAGCCTGATTTGTGGGAAGTACTTGGTATGCCTGAGTCCACAGACAAAACAATGGCTTTGAAGGGCTTAATAACTCTATCAGTTGCCCCGAAGGAATGGGATATGGCTTGTAGAGCTACTTGGGTGTAAACCCCAAAAGGATTAAAACCCTGGGTCGGTTGGAGAAAATGGTGTCTCTAAAGAAAGTCTGGTCCGTCCGGCAGGCTCCTGTCTTGATGGAATGGGCACAGACCCAGCAGTTACTCTGACTGGTTTCATCTGCTATATGGGGTGCCAGCAGGACAAAGACATTGTGTTCTAGGCAGGAGCACGTAGAGCAGAATAAGGTGCAGAGGAGGTAAAGGTGGGGTGCTATTGGGGGTGAGACTGGGCACTATAGGGGGCATAGGATGAAATGGGAACGTTTAGACTGAGGGCAAAAAGGAAGAGACAGAAAGAAGATGAGGAAATTCAAGAGGGTCTTCCTTGCGACCTTGGGCATCATCTGCTTGCGCCCACGTCTTGGGCAGAAGCTGTCTACACCAGATGCCACCTGCTCCTGGAATCCTCGTGTCAACTTTAGCACACTTCCTTTGTGACATATGGACCCAGGGGTCAACTCCCTGCAGCTTTTCTGCCATAGTGGTGGTCAGTCAGGCCTGACAAGGTCCTTTCTGCCCAGGCTCCAGAGCAGCCTTTCACTGACGTTTCTTCCTTACATCAAGCCTCTGGGTTAGAGGCAGCCTGGAGCCGTGAATGGTGGAACTAGCCTTTTTACCCTTCCTTTCAGTTGAAGGTGGTAGGGACAGTGAGGCTTTTGGTTGATGGGTGAGAACTTCGCAAAGCTCCTCGATTACAGTTCCAGTAAACTGGGAGCCTCTATTGCTTGAGAGAATGGCAGGAATTCCCCAGGTGGGGAGACAAAGCCCAGTGGTTTCTTTTAGCTACTGTGTGGGCAGTGGCCTTGTGACAAGGAGAAGGCTTTCCTCACCCACAACGCGGATACACACCAGTGAGGCCCTATTCCCATCCGCAGAGGGGGTAGCTGCGCCCTTCAGAAGGGGGCCGTCCATTTGGGGATGCTCGAAGGTCCCTCACGGTCGAGGGATTTGACCGTGTCCCACCTCGACGGTTTTACCAGGGCCATGGAATTGGCAGGTGGAACATGATTTCCTATATTTGCTTCGCTTCTCATTTGAAGCCCCTCTTTGCTGAAGTCGAAGCTCTGACCTGTAGCTGACTGCAAGTACTTGCAGGGAAGCAACTGAGTAAAACAATGACAAGGAATTTGGGCTGCTTCTGTGGCATGAGGATACACAGCTTTAGGAATTCTAATTAATTTCTGAAATACTTATATTCCTATAATAACATTTTACTAATAGAAATTTAAGCACCAGAAGGTCAAAAAATTCCTTTTAATCTCACAGCACCTCCCATGCAACTCATACCAAATAAATTTAACTATTTCTAGCACCTCTCTTTTTATAAGGTGAAAGAAAAAATCCTTTGATTTTTCCAGGGACCCTCTGTATAATCTCAAAAGCAGTTTGAAATTAAAAAAAAAAAAAAAAAAAGCTATCATTTAGGGTTTGATTTTGAGAAGGCTAGCAGCGGATTTGAACACTTGGCTAAATAGAAGCATTAGGTCACTGATAAACAACAATTGGCCACCTACTTAACCAAAGTGATAATAAAAGATTTTAAAAGTAAATATAGGAGGTAATATGATTGTAAAAGTAAAAAAAAAAAAAAAAGGAAAGAAAACCTTAGTTCTTTTAAAGTGAGAAGACTTGTTCTCTTAAACAGTGTGGGTAAGATCCCCTATAAAGCACAGAATGTTATTGGGAGAAGACACAGAACCTTTGCTTTCTAAGCCTTTTACAGCCTCTAACTATGAGCAGGCCCACAACCCAAGGAAACTCCATTAGATTAACGAAGAGAAAACCCAATTCTAGTTTTGCAAGAATATGCTGCTTGGTGCAAAAGCTCTCCAAAAAAATATCTTATAAATAAATAAACCCATCGAATCTTAGCCAACATTTACCTTGACAAAATTCATTTCTGCAAACCTTCTACAACTTTCTATATCCATTCAGGTTTTGTGTTACCCTTCCCTCTTTCTCATTCTGCAACAAGTAGTCAATTTACTTTAGGGCAAAACTGCTCTCTTTTGCCTTAACAAAATTGCATCTGGCATACATAAGTTCTCCAAAAGATCTTGGAAATTGTCTTCGAACTGATATTCTACAAAACACAATTCTTGAAGTAAAATTTGTCAGGATAAGAACTCAATTTGGTTAAACACTAATTTACATTTTTTCATCATTTTAAACATCTAATTGATATAATGTCAGCTTATGTGATCAGTAAACCTATATAAATTTAGGGACAACATACCCAAGTAGAATAACCTTTTTGTACTTGTATGTACTTAACACTGATAACTCAGAAGACAGCTGTTTTTATTTAACTAAAAATATTAAGTCCCGTTTGCCAAAGCTTTACCTAGATTATGTGCACTTAAATTTTAAAAACATTTGGTGGGGATTTCAAATTTCCAAAGATAGTAAGAGGAAACTCAAGGGGCAGTTCAGAGAGAAAGTAGGGCACAGGTTTGGGGACTCTCTATATGAATACATCAGGTGCAGTGAGGAGGATAGAAATCCAGGTTAATTTTTGGTTCTAAGTGATGAGCAATTATTTCAGCACATGGAGCAATTATGCTTAGTTTTTTTTCCCTCAATGATCTCACGTATTGCATCTTCTCTGAGACACGTCTGCTTTCCCTGGGTGGATTCAGAGCTCTGTCCTGGGAACTGTCTGGCTCTAGGCTGACACTCCTGAGTCAATTCCTGAGTCAATGCTCTTGAACTTGCCTTCTTAGCTTCTAGGAAGGCAAGTCGGCCCTGTATATTCTGCTTTTTCCACTTTCCAGTCTACATGCATAACTTTTGCTCCTCCAGATGCATTTTAAAGAAAGCACATTTTGCAGGTGTGATCTCAGGGCCCAGTGGGGGCGGGGAGCGGGAGGTCTGGTGCCCTGCAGCAGCTCCTGGAGCCCTGATCCCAGGCAGGGGCTGCTTGGCTTGCTGCGGTAGGGGGTGGGAGGAGGCAGGTGGCCCAGGCACTGCCTCTCTGCTTTTCTGTCTCCCACAGACCTCTCCAGCAGCGCGTACCTGGCCCAGTCCCTGAGTGCCTGCCCCCCCTGGGAGGATGGGCTGGTCAGCAAGGTCAGGGCCATGGTGGCCACTGAGAAGAGCCTGGTGCTGCAGACCATCTGCAAAGCGGTAGGATTCCCGAGGGGCGTGGAGACCGCCGGGACCTCTCCCCCTGCCCACAGTAGCTCCCACATGGTGGGGGGCATCTCGGAGCCTGCAGAGCAGGGGGACGAGGGGCCCTGCAGGTCGTTCTGTCCTTCCTTGGGTGCCTATCCAGGCCCCTCAGCGTGGCCTTCCGGCAGGCTCTGAAAGAGAGTCAAAGAGCTCACCAGCAGAGCGTGGCCTTCTGCTGACCCTCTGGTGCTTGGAGGCCACTGCAGAGTCCTGGTGGAGCAGGTGTGGGCCTGGGCTCCTCGCAGAACCACAGACACAGCTCGCCCAGCCCTGGAGGCTGTGGATGTTCCCTGAGGAACCCACAGCTGATGGGTGCACAGGGGCAGGGGAGGGGAAACCCACCTGTGCAAAGGCCCTGAGGCCAACATGGCAGGATGCCTCTCAGGAGACGTGGGCAGGGCAGGGCACGCCGGGCTGGCCAGCCACGTTGAGGGGCTCGGCCCTTGTCCCAAGGGTAGTGGGCGGCCCAGGGTCTGAGTCAGAGGAGGGCGTGACAGAACCACACTCTCAAAAGAGCTCCCTGCTGCTGGTGGGGCATCGCCTCCAACCCTTCTGTTGACCTGTCGGAAATGGGTAGCTGTGTTCCACGCTGCCCAAGGGGTGTCTGCGGTTCCTGGGGGGTGCCTGGGTACTTGGGCTCACCAGCCCCCACCCAGCCCCTGACAGGAGCCCCTCCAGCACCCGCTCAGTGCGCCAGCCAGTCTGGCAGGGTGGACCACCGGCAGGAAGCCAAAGTGCAGAGCCTGTACTCTGCCCCCAGCTCCACAAGAAAGAGCTGGAGTCAGAGGCCGCCAACGCCCACATCCAGGAGCTTCTGGCATCCATGAACCTGGACCCCAAGCCGCCTTTGGAGGTCAGTGCGTGACCGGGCAGGGCTGGCCAACAGCTTCCCACTGCCAGGGCAGCACGTGTATCCTGGCTCTGAGAACCCCTGGAGGGTGTGACCAAGGGCGGGGCACAGGGCCTCCCAGGTCCCACCATCCCAGAGCCCCGTGCACCCAGGACGTGCCAGCAAGGCATGAGGGAGGGCGCCACCGCCCAGGGTCCTGGCCCGGCCGTGCGCTCTGCTCCTTTCGGGGCTGTCCCTGGCACTTTGGCGCTGTGGCCTACGTGGCTCCAGCTCGGGGCCTCGTTCATCCAAGTCCTACTGACCGAGCGTCTGCCACCCGGCCGGCCCTGCCCGGGGGGACTCAGGCACTGCGCAGGAGAGAGGCCGTCCACGGCATGCTCCGTGGGCGCGGGAGCGGGCGGGGATTCTGGGCGGCCCCTGAAGCAGGGGCAAGGCACCGGCAGGCTCTGCTGGGGTGGGGCAGGGGTCGCAGCAGGCAGCAGTCCTGGACGGAGGGCTGGTGCTGCAGGGCTGGGAGGCCCACGCAGTCGAGAAGGGGGACCCCGGCCCCGTCCCTGCTGACCGCCTTTGGCCCGCCCCCACCTCCTCCCAGGCCTTCCTCTTCCACTACTACGGCTTGATCCTGCGGGAATCCGCCGGCGCGGAGCTGGTGCGGCAGCACCTGGTCAGCCTGCTGGAGCTGTCCCACCAGTCGGCCTCCCAGCGGGAGGTGGGTGCGCAGCCGGGACCCCGGCGCCCCGACCCTGAAGGGGAGACGGGTCCACTGCGCCCGCGAGCTTGGCCAGGACCCCCACGCGCGCCCTGCCGCCGCGCGCCCTTCCTTGTCGTGACTGCACGACACTCGCGTGGCGCGTCCAGCTTGTCTGGAAACCCCGCGGCCGCGCCCCCCGGGACCCCGCTGGGAGCGCCCCGGAGGGAGGAGCGGGCACAAGGGGCCGGCACGGTCAGCTCTCGGGCCCCGGCCTGCAGGGCATGGCGCTGGCCGTGGGCTTAACGTCCGCCTCGCACCTGGAGGAGGTGTGGGCCGTGCTGGAGAACCTGGGCCGGACGCGGTTCCTGAGAGCCAACGTCACGTGCTCAGCCAGCCAGGTAGCTGCCCTCGGCGCGTGCGCGGCTGGGGGGCGCGGTCCCGGGACCAGGCGGGGATGAGGGCCCGGGGGTCCCGTTCGCCCTCCCCACAGCCACGGCTCGGAGGGGCGCGCAGCAGGGCGGGAGCGGCGCGGTGGGCTTCCAGGGGGTGGGCAGGGGTGCGTGGCCGCGGGCCTGCGCAGAAGGCTGAGCCGCCGAGCGAGCGCTTGCTGCCCGAGGGCCGGAGGAGGGCTGAGGTCAGGGCGGGGTGGCGGGGGCACCTCCAAGCGCCCTCGTGCCGGCCGCAGCAGCCGGACCCCAGCGTGCACTGGAAGTGGGCGAGCAGCACGACCCTGCTGTGCTACGGGCAGATGGCCAGGCACGCCAAGGACAGCATCCTGCCCTGGCTGGACAACATCGCCTCCAGGATGGTGTACTACTTCTCCAGCAGCTGCTACGTGAGCGCGCGCCCCCTCCCGCCCCCCCAGGGCCAGCCCCGGGTGCGCCCGCCCCGCCCACGGCAGCGGCAGGACGAGGACCCCCCACCCCCAGCAGCCCTCGCCGCCTCGGGAGGAGGGAGGGCCCCGTCACTGCTCCTGGTGCTGCAAAAGTCCCCGTGTTCCACGGGGAAGGCACCAGAAGCCAGTCTCCTCCTGCCGGGCCCCTGCTGTGCGTGTGAGAGACGGGGCGTGTGTCGCATGTGTGGGCCGTGTGTAAGAGTGTCTGGTGTGTGATATGCCGCGCACTTGTCAAATTCAGATCCTTTTCCCAGAAAGACACAAACTGCTGAAACCAGCTAAGAAGAAATAGAAAATCTGAACAGACCTTTAACAAGTAAAGAGATTGAATTAAGGATTAAAAATTACCCACAAAGAAAAAAGCCCAGGCCGAGCCAGCTGTATTCCTGGATTCTACCAAACATTTAAAGAAGAATTAATACGATTTTTCACAAACTCTTCCAAAAAAAAAAAAAGAAAGAAAAGGATAGAACACTTCACAATTGATTCTATGAGGCCCCTATTGCCTGATAACAAAACCAGAACAGATTTCTCACCAAACAATACCCCAGATCAGTATCTCTTACGAAGATGTCTGCAATAATCCTTCACAAGATGCTCGCAGCCCCAGTCCAGCAAGGTGTAAAAAGAATTGTACACTACGGCCAGTGGGCTTTACCCCAGGAATGCAAAAATGCCCTAACAGCCCCAAAGCAGTTAATGTCATATCCCAATAAAGTAAACGCAGAAACCAAATGATCAGTGAACAGATGCGGCAGCGACGCGTGGCCACACCCAGCGCTCTTCCACGACGAGCAGCCCGATAAAGGGCGTCTGCAAACGGCCCTCGGCTGACATGCAGCTTCTTCGTGGTGAAAGATGGACTCCCCGCGAAGGTGGGGACAAGGGGAGCAGGCCCACGGCTCAGCACCCAACTGGAGGGTCTAGCCGGAGCACCGTGCTGAGAGGAAGAGGCAAAACTGTCTCTGTTCATCAGTCACATGCGCTCGTGCAGACAACACCCGGGAGAACCCACGAGAAACTGTTAGAACTAGAAAGTGCAGGATACAAGACAAATGTACAAGCAGCAACAAGAAGCAGCTGTACTTTATACACTAGCAATGAGCAATCCGAAAATGGAATGAAGAAAACCTTCTACAACTTTCGATATTCTCTCAAGGTTTGTCCTACATGTTTCTGTTTCTGCAGCAACCTTTCATTTCACTTTAGGACGAAACTATTCTCTTTTTCCTTAACAAAAACACCGTTCTTCATACCTTACGTATTTAAGTTACCAAAAGGAGCTTGGAAACTGTCTTCAAACCAGCATCCTACAAAACACAATTACTCTTGAAATAAAATTTGTCAGAACAATAGCTAAATTTGGCTAAACACAAATTTATATTTTTCATCATCTTAAAGACCTCGCAGATACAATACTAACTTATTTGATCAGTAAACCTGTGTAAATTTAGGAAGAACATACTTAAGCAGAATAAACTCGTGTGCTTATGTTATTTAGCGTTGAGAATGCAGAAGACGTGGCTGTTTTAACTATTAAAACGTCCTGTAGGTTGTTTCAATTTAAAAATTTTCAGCCATGAGTCAGACATAAAAACACAGAAAACAGAAATCTCATGAACTTTTCAATTTCTTATTTGCCTTTCGTAAAGAATCCTTTAATGAAGTTATTTCAGAGTCCTGCGATTTCTTAGTCGACTCTGATTATCAATTAAAATAGGCATTGCGTGCGAGCTGCTTAATCGGGAGCACTGCTGCTTGAGTGCTCCCTGAGATGAGTAAGTTTGTCCACTTGGAACGTGCTCCGTGACGGCCACTGCAACTCTAGGTGGCTTTGGTGAGATTTTGCCATTTTGTAGCCGGCCCGGTCATTTTTAAATATGTCATAGGCTGGGGTGCCAGGGGGTGGAGAATCAAAAGATTTTAGATTCTGAGGATTCCACCTTCTCATGTCGCCTCTTCCTTGTGCACAGGACAAGGAGGCAAGTGCAGCAAAACAAAGCACAGGCTGCACGGGGAGTCTCGGGACTTGGGCTCAGACCTTGAGCCCGTCTCGTGCACAGGCTTGACCCGGGAACCTTTTGACGGAAGGCTAGCGAGACTGCAGCGCTCAAACTCAGGGAGGGCGGAGCCCGCCTCCAGGAAGGACTTGCCCACGGCGCTCAGGCTGGCGGGGAGGGCAGGGAGCTCCTAAGGCTGCGGGGTGCTTCCGCCTGGCTTGCTCGTGGCCCCCAGAGCTGTCCGCGGTCGTCTTCAGATCCCTCCTTGTCACGAAAACTGATAAACGCTTTTCGTGCAATTCAGGATCTCACAGCTCTGAGGAGGTTCCATGTATCAGGCAGCATCCCATTCGGAGTGGGGACGGCAGGAGAGCACGGTCAGCAGGTGAACACAGGCGCAAGCAAGGAACTGTCCTGATTGCTGACCTTGCGTTCCCATTTACTTGGCGGGGGGCTCACAGAGTGGGGAGCAGAAATACGCGGGTGGCGTGCCGTGGCCAGCCCGATAAGCACGCTCTGCTGGACTGAAACTGGCCTTGGCGGGCGGTATCGTCTGCAACCCTGCAGAGCGCGTTCCGCTGGCTTGGAAAGCCCCTGCAGGCCAACTGGTTCTGTGTTCCGGAAAAGCCCTTCTTGGAAAGGGTCCCTCCCAGCAATGGCAGCGTCCAGTGCAGGCGGTCACCTTATCTGACCTGACAGGGCGCAGGCTGGGTATGCCTGTGGGTGTGCTGCGTGTTGTGAATATGGTGCGTGTGTTGTGTGTGTGCCACGTGTGTCGTGTGCCTGCTGTGTGCACCCTGGTCAGGATGTCGTGGACTCTGGCCGACGTTCTGCTTGTGCCCATCTCTGCCCGCGCAGGACAGCGTCCTAAAAACGAGCTTCCTCTCGGCGGCCACCATGCTGGTGGCGGCCATCAGGCAGGACTCTGGCACCCAGAGCTACAAGTTCATGCAGACCCCAGAGCTCATCCAGTGCCTCCTGGTGAGTGGCACCCCAGCCCCCGTGCCCTGCGGGTGCCCACAGGGCCACGCAGATGCCGCCATGCTGCCCCTCCTCTCGCCCCTCCCAGTGCATTCTGCAGAGGGAGCCCAACTTCCTGGTCAGCCACCTCCGAGAGAAGACCATCATGGTGATCGTGGGACTGAGGTGACGCCTCCTCAGGGCCGGGAGCCCAGCCAGGCCTGGCCCCGGGGCCTCTGAGTATGGGTGGGATCCGGGTGCAAGGGAACGCGGGGTAGGGGGGGATTGAGGGGTGGGGCATGGTATGGCTCAGGACGGACTGAAGCACCGGGCAGGCTGAGGTCAGCGATGCCAGATTTGCTCTGCTTCTAGCCCAAGAGAGGTTGGTGATGTTGGCAGTCTGAGCCCTGCTCCCAATCACACACGGAACCCTGATCCTTGTTCACACCCTGAGCCCTGACTCTGATGACACACGGAACCCTGACCCTGCTCACATACTAAGCCCTGATCCCTGTTGTTCACACCCTGAGCCCTGACCTCAGACATACTCTGAGTCCTGATCTTGGTCACACACTGAGCCCTGATCCTTGTTCACACGCTGAGCCGTGACTCTGGTGACACACCAAACCCTGGCCCTGAGCCTAGAAAAATCTCTACAGTTTCTCAGAAACAAATGTCAATGAACCCAAGAGAACTGAGTGAATGAGTCAGGATGGCTCAGGGCAGACCCCATCCTCTACAGGCCCCTCCTACCCACATGAGTTCCATTTGCCCCAACAGTTGTCTACAAGTCTGGGCCTAAGGCCTGTCTATCATCCAAATCTGTCCACGTTTTAAACTGCGTAAGCCTGTCCCTCCTGGGAGCCCTTTCCAGCTCGGCCTCCACCCCCAGGACCACAAGCTGGGCCGAGAAGTCCAGGATCTTCTCTGCGTTATTTCCAGCCACCTGCGGCCACACCTGAAACCCATGGTCAAGTCAAGGATCCTGCAGACCTGCCTCGAGAGCTTGTACACGCTTCCACCCGTGGAGTCGTTGGAGAGCAGCTTACCTCCGCTGCAGCCGGCACCCGATGTCAAGGTGACTCAGCTGTCCCCGGGGGCCTTCTCCCTGCCTTTCTGGGTGGAGGGCTCACCAGCCAAGCCCATAGCCCGTGTGCTGCGTGCAGGCAGCAGGGCGGCCCCAGAGACACGGCCTTGGGCTCATCCTGGCTTCTCCACTGACTTGCTTTGACCTTTGAAGAAACTTGGGTCTTTGGATTCTGCCCTTCCAAGGGGGATTCTAGTCTCCATGCTGTTAATTCAGAATTTTATGAGATTCAGATGGGATCATGGATCAAAATCACAGAATGGATCACAGATCAGAAATCTGGAAAGATGTGCAGAGCTTCCAGCCATATACCAGTCAGCTTCTGCTGAGCTGACAAACACCCCCAAAGTCCCAGCGGCTCACTACAACTCAGGGCGCATTTCTTGCCCCCCAGTATGCAGGCAGCAAGGCTCGAATTCAGGCTGGGGTTGGCGGGGGTCTGCTCCCACCCCAGGCTGTGGGGCTGCTGCGTGCACTTGCTGCCTGCCAGGACCTGGGCTGGTAGGAACCAGCTGTGCCTCCACACACTGGGTCTGGGACTCGGCATACATCTAGCTCACTCGCCTCGCACCGGCCAAAGCAAGCCACAAGGCGAAGCCCAGAGTCAGAGCACTGAGGAGGGGCCTCTCTGTCCACGGGAAGTGGGGAGACCACGCAAGACCACGCCCAGCCCTGCCTTCCTGCCGCAGCCTCACCTGATGCGGGCACCCCTCTCCTCCCAGGGGCAGGTTCCACTCGGTGGAAACGAAGCACGGCCCGAAGCTAGGAAGGGGCGGCAGGAGCAGGGGAGACCAGGAGCCACGGGGAAGCCTGTTCTTCGTGGCCCCGGCTGGGTTCCCTGGGGGCTGGTGAGCTCACTGGGGCCAGCACGCGGGGTCACCTGTGTCCGAGTGAGGAGGGCAGGACTGGGCAGCGCCAACGCTGGCCACCACATGGCTGCGGCGGAGGCCTCAGCCCGCTCCCCCCGCCGCCACGTGGGATCCTTCCAGAGTAGCTTTCTCCGGCCCGGGGGCCTTGCGTGCACACGCCCCGGCCACGCAGCTCTCTGGGGCTCTCCGCCTGGGCAGTGCCCTCACCTCTAGGCCTCTGTCCGGGGAACTCTGGCTGCCTTGGCCTCCAGCCGGCCTGCCCCCGGTGGGAGGGGGAGAGGGGCGAGGACAGGGCCCGGGAGCTTGGGACCAGGGCAACGACGCTCGTTTCCGCGGCTTCCCGCCACCTCTTTGATGACTCTCTTTTCCTTGCCACTTAAATAAGTGGCCCACACAAGCTCCGACTGGCCCAAGTGGTTATTTTCATTCTTTGTGGGTTTTCCCAGCTCGTTCTCACCTCGCCACTGGACTGGGGTATCCGAGGGTCGGGACAGGCCTGGCTTCGATGCCCCGTCTGTTTACGTCTCCCACCAGCACCAAGTGCTGGGGACACCATCCAAAAAATGTCCCCGGGAAAATAAAGATAGTGAGAAGGAACAAGAGCACGGGACAGACATCGAGGTACAGCAGTGATTCAAGGGAAGACGAAGGAACATGGACCGCGAGAGGGTCCGAGAGGGAACGGCCAGAGAGGCAGGGCTCGGGGGTCGCGAGAGCTGGTGCTGTCCAGGAGGCGGGGGGGAGGGCAGTGCATGCACCTGCGTGGGTTAGCGCTTCCAGGGTTCTGCCCGAGGCCCGGGGCCGCTCCACGGCCTTGGAGGCGGATCTCCCCTCCCTCCGTGGTGATCTGAAGCCCCTGGCAGCCGGCTCCCTCTGCCCTTGCCTGCCAAGGCTGGGCCGGGGTGGACCCTGGCAGCCTCCTCAGGCTGAGGATGTGCCGGCTGAGGTCCCAAGGGGCCGCGGCCCACGGAGTGCCTGCCGCTTCCGGCGGTGGGCTGAGGAGGGCCTCGCTGATGCCCGCTGGCCGTCCCCCCCCCAGATGCTGTACAGAAAGACCATGAAGGCTCTCGACCGGCTGCTGCAGAGCTTCATCTCGGAGAACGAGAGCATGCACGAGATCTACTTCCTCCTGCAGGTGAGGCCCCGGCGCCACGGCCTTTGCCCCAGGCAAGAGCGGCGGTGGGCACTGGACAGTCAAGGAGCCCTCAGAGCACGGCACGCATCCAAGCCAGGCCTCGAGGGCCGGCCGAGGGCAGAGCCCCTCCTTCACGCTGTCGGCGGGCTCCGCACAGTCGAGGGGAGAGGAGAGACAGATGGACAGCCGGGACGCAGGGCGACGAGCGTTCTGAGAGAGGGGTGGTGTGTGAGCCTCCTGGGCTGCTCAAAGCAAATGCCCCGACATGGGTTGGGTTAAGCAAGGGGAATTTATTCGCTCACAGTTTTGAGGCCGGGAACGTGTCCAAATCAAGGCATCATCAGGCGACACTTTCTTCCGGCGATCCTGGCTTCTCTGCCGCGTGGCCAGGCACGTGGCGGCGTCTGCTGGCCTCTCCCTTCTCCCCCGGGTTTCCTTGGTGTCAGCTTCTTGCTTCTGTGGCTTGCTCTCCCTCTGTGTGAAGTTCATCCTCTTATGAAGGGCTCTAGTGACAGGATGGAGACCCGTCCTGACTGAGGTGGGCCGCACCTTAGGTGATGCAGTCTCACCAAAAGGCCCTGTGCACTGGGCGCACACCCACGGGAACAGACTAGAACTAAGAACATGGGTTTCTGGGTCATGTACAGCTCCAGACCACCACATGTGGGGTCAGGACAGGGGATTCAGGAAGGCTTCCCAGAGGAGGGGACACTGGGCTGTGCTTGAGGGATGGGCAGAACCAGCGGGGTGACGATGACGGGAGAAGGCTATTCTGGGCTGAGAGAGTGCTGCGTTCCTGGCCCAGGAGGCGAGAGAGACGGAGGCCCCTACTGGGGTGGCGAGACCCGGGGATCGGGGCTCCCGCGGGGTCTCACACAGAGCCAGCTTGCCCGGACATCCCCCACAGCACCCAGCACCCTCCACCCACTAGCCTGGGGAGCCCTCGCTGTGTGGCCGGCACATCAGTTATTCCTCACAAGGCTCCCTCAGGGAAGTGTGCTTGCTCACCAAGCTAACCTTGCAGACAAAGCACAGAGAGGTGAAGTTACTGGCTCAGGGTCACACAGCATGCCAGTGGCAGAGCAGGAGTTTGAACCCAACAGCTTGGTTCTGGGCCACTCAGAAGGAGATGCTGGAGCTGGCAGCCTGCCCCCCTGCAGCTGAGGTGCTATTACCTTGATGGGCTTTCCCTCTGTAGCAGACTTTGACGTACCCTCTACTACACCTTGATGCAATCAACAGGATTGGCGTTAATTCTTTTGGAAATACTTGGTAGAATTCACCTGTGAAGCCATCTGGTCCTGGACTTTTCCTTGCTGGGAGATTTTTGATGACCGAGTAAATCACATTAGATATGATTGGTTTAAGTTCTTGCATTTCCTATAGCATCAGGTAGGTTGTTTGAGCATTTCTAGGGATTTGTCCATTTCATCTAGGTTGCCTAGTTTGTTGTCATACAGTTTCTCATAATATCCTTCTATAACCCTTTTTATTTCTGTGGGGTCAGTCATGATTTCCCCCCTTTCATTTCTGATTGTATTTATTTGCATCTTCTCTCTTTCTCTCTCTCTCTCTTTTTTTTTTTTTGTTAGTCTGCTAGGGATTTGTCAATTTTATTAATCTTCTCAAAAAAACAACTTTTGGTTTTGTTGATTTTCTCTATTTTTTGTTCTCAATTTCATTTATTTCTGCTCTAATCTTTATTATTTCTTTCCTTCTGCTTGCTTTGGGACTGGTTTGCTGTTCTTTTTCTATTTTCTCTAGTTGTTCAGTTAAATCTTTGAGCTTGGGGGACGGATGTGGCTCAACTGGTTGGGCGTCCGTCTCCCATATGGAGGGACCCGGGTTCGATACCCGGGACCTCCCGGTAAAAAAAAAAA
>JAKSZT010012740.1:144675-157042 GCA_026826555.1 Tolypeutes matacus | reverse complement strand
GTATTGCTGAAAGAAATAAAGAGGCAATATAGCTAAAAGCTGTAGGCTTACTGAAAGAGAAACTGTTGTGGAAACTGGGGAAGTTGGAGGGAGAGTCTCAAAATGGCCAGCAGGTTATAGTGACTTATAAAGCAATTAAGGCATTTAAAGTGGGGAGTTACAGTCTTTTGTTGAGACTTTTCAGGTTTTTTTTTTTAAGTATAGGAGGGCTTTACAAAGTGGGGAACACACACATATATATTAGTATGGTATAGTTATCCATTTCTTAATAGGCTAGCCCTACTGGACTGAGACCAACTTATCGTTAAATATTGCAAAACAAATTTATTGGGAGTGCTCTGCTTTATCAGAGAGTCCTTTCCTTGGCCAGTTTTTTTATTTTCTGGAAAGTCCCTGCCATTTTTTGGGAAGGGGTCACTCCTGGCAATTCCCAATGCAGGTGGCCATTTTGTCTTATTTAACAGTCATTATAAATAGAGTGTGTCTCTTTTAAACAGTTCTGTCTTAATTTTTATTCTAGATTGATAATGCTTTATCCTATTTGGAGTATTCAGTTCTTTCACCTGGAATGTAATTGCCGATTTGTCTGGGTTTAAAATCTACCATCTTATCATTCGTTTTTGATTCTTTACACCTGTTAAATGTTCCTTTCTCCTTTCTTTCTTTTGGATTATTTTTAGTATTCTACGTTTTCCCTATGTTAACTTGTTAGTTATGTTAGCCCTTTACCATTTTAAGTAGTTGCCATGGAAATTGAAACGTATTATTAGCTTACTAATATCTAACACAAGCTTTACCATCACTCAGAACAATGCTCGGACCTTAGAGTACTTAACGCCATTTACCTTTTACCACCTCTGTGCACCTGTAATTCTTTTTTTTTATTTTTTTAAGATGTATTTATTTATTTCTCTCCCCTCATTGTTTTTGCACTCACTCTCTGCTCTCTGTGTGTTTTCCTGTGTCTGCTTGTCTTCTCTTTAGGCGGTGCCAGGAACCGATCCCAGGACCTTCCGGAGTGGAGAGAGGCGCTCTATCTCTTGCGCCACCTCAGCTCCCTGGCCTGCTGCGTCTCTAATTGTCTCTCTTCTGTGTCTCCTTTCGTTGCACCATCTGGCTGCGCCTGCACTCCGTGTGGGCCAGCTCTCTGCTCAGGCCAGCTCGCCTTTCACCAGGAGGCCCTGGGAATCGAACCCTGGGCCTCCTATATGGTAGACAGGAGCCCAATCACTTGAGCCACATCCACTTCCCCACCTATAATTCTTAAGCTATTTACATATAACAGTGTCACATACAATTCTTCACACTATAGTCGTTGTATTAAATATGGTATACAATTCCTTAATTCTATATATTTTAAACCCCAGAAGACCTTATTAGTGTTCTATACAATTGATATTCATGTATATAAACCCACATATTTATTCTTTCCATTGCTTTTCATTTTTTCTTGTATTTCCTTGCTTACGTTTGAGATCACCGTTCTTCTACCTTTTGTATTTGTATCTCCTTTAGTATGCTTTGCTGGTGATAAATTCTCTGAGATTTTTCTCAAAGTTATTTTCTTCCAGCAGTTTGAAAATGTCATTCAATTTCTCTTTCTTATTTCTCTTTTGAGAATCTGTTTAGTATTCTTATTATTACTCCTTTAATTAACATGGCTGCTTATTCTGCTTTTTTTCTTTTCCTTTGGTTTTTTATAGTTTTACTATGATGTGTGTAGGGATGACTTTTCTTTTTATTCACCTCACTTCAATTTTTTAGAGTTTCTTAAATCTGTGGGTTGGGTTGATATCTTTCATCAGTTTTGGAAAATCATTAGCTCTTATACCATTCTATATTGCATCTGTCCTGTTATTTCACGTCTTCTCTTATAGAATTCACATCGTATCAATTTGTTACTGCAGCATAATCAACCACTCCAAAACCCATTGATTTAAAACACTGATCATCTATCATTCATGTGTCTGTGTGTGGGCTCAGCTGGGTAGCTCTGTCTCACTGCCAATCTTGGCCAGCTGGAGTAATTCAGCTACACGTGTTTCCCATCCTCCTGGTACTAGAGGACTAGCTGAAGCATTTTCTTCTCATGGTGATAGTAGAGACCTAAGAAAGCAATTTCACGCCTCTGCTTGTGTCATACCTGCTAACATCTCATTGCCTAAAGGTAGTCAAGGTGACTGAAGTCAAAGTCAAGGGGTGGAGAAATGAACCCAGTCTTTGTTGGAGGGACTGAGAAGTAAGGCTGGGTAAATAAATGGGTCAGTAATTACATCTACATACAAATATGTTAGATTTTTTTCTATCAGGGCTCGGATATCAAGTTCTTTTCTGCATTTTCCATTCTTTTCTTCTTTATGCCCCTCAGTGTGATGTTTTCCTACCTATCCTTCTTCTTGTTTACTCCTCTTTGGTTGATCTAATCTGTGATTAAATCCAGTTCTTGATCCTTTCTGTCATACCTCTGATTTCTATTTCATTCCTTTCACCCATTTTAATATTTTGTTTTTAGTACTGTCTTTGGGTTTATTTAAATAGCTCTTGCACTTTTGAAATTGAATGTTTATCTCATTACTTTTTCTATTTTCTTCTCTTTTATTATAAGCACTTGAGACTAAATTTCCCCCTAAGTACTGCTTTAGCTTTTCTCCCAATTTTTTCCTTTGTAGACTTTTAAAAAACTCTTCAATTTAAAGTATTTATAAGTTTCCACTATGATTCCCTGTTTTTGAGAAGAACATATATTCTGTAATTAATGGATGTATATTAGACCAATCTTGTTAGCCGTGTTGTTCATGTCATCTGTGGTTTTCCTGAATGTTTGCATTCTAGGTGAGGCATGTTAAAATATTCCACTATGTTGCTGAGTTTTGTCAGTTTCTCTTTGTAGTTCTGAAACATTTGACTTTCTGTATTTTAAGCATTTTTATTAGGTGCATATATGTTTTAAATTGCTTAAAGCAGTTTCTGGTGAATTGAATGTATTATTATTTACCTCTATCAATGCTTTTTGCTGTAAAGTCTATTTTGTTTGATATTAATAGTAAAAGTCCACTATTCATTTTTTACATCTTTTTAGGATGAACTTTTGTATGGTCTTATGTCTTGGGTGTGTCTTTCTGCATTAAAACAAAAATTGAATCTGGTAATATATCTTTAAGCTGGTTCTATTTATTTATTGAGGTACCAGGGATTGAACCTGGGACCTCATGTGTGGGAAGCTGGCACTCAACCACTGAGCCAAATTGGTTCCCCTGAGTTGGTTCTTTTCATTTGTTTGCTTATTGTTTGTCCTTTTGTTTTTAGGAGACACCGGGATCCAAACCTGGGACCTCCCATGTGGGAGGCAGGTGCTCAACTGCTTGAGCCACATCTGCTTCCCCAGTTTTATTTATTTTGATTGCTACAGCAGATGGATGTATTTATATTGTATTTAGAACTTTTTATTTCTTTTATCCTTTTCCACCATTATTGACTTTTTTTTCCCGTTATTTAATTTTTTTCTGTACATATATAGAAGTGAAAAACTCCATCTTTGATGTGGAGGGACAGAGAGAGGGAAAACAGGTGTAATACAGGAGCATTTCTCGGACTTGGGAATTGTCCTGAATGACATTGCAATGACAGATACAGGTCATTATATATCCTGCCATAGCCTACAGAATTATGTGGGAGAGAGTGTAAACTACAACATAAACTATAATCCATGCTTAGTGGCAATGCTCCAAAATGTGTTCATCAATTGCTATGAATGTACCTCACTAATGAAGGAAGTTGTTAATGTGGGTAAATGTGGGTGGTGTGTGGAGCAGGGCATATGGGAAACCCCTATATTTTTTATGTAACATTTGTGTAATCTAAATATCTCTTTTTTAAAACATTAAAAAACTCCATTTCTGTCATTTTACTATTTACTCTTTATATCTAATTTTTAAAAAAATCTCTGACTTGCTCTTGAACTAAACAAATGTCACAGAACACTTCAATCCTAATCATCTCCCTCCTGCCGAATGGAGATTCTCCATCTTGTTCTCTTTAACAACCCTCACTTCCCAACATTAGAGATGATTGTTACTGTATTATCTAGTCAGTGACGGTTTTGGTTTATCCACAGGTTGATACATCTCTTGTTTAAGATTCCTTCTTGCTTTCCAACCTTCTGTCTGGAATTATTTTCACTCTTCTTCAAGAATGTATGTTAGAATTTTCTTTAGTGATGGCTGTTCAGTGGTAACCATCTTATTTATTTATTTAATAATTTAATCAGGAAATGCCTTTATTTGAGTATTCAGTTCCAGGTGAATTTCTAGATATTGTCTACCCATACTTTGGGGATATGAATTGTCTTCTGCCTTCCAAGGTGAAGCTGAGAGGTCTGCACAAAATGTAATTGTGTTTTTGTTTTGTTTTGTCTTTGTTTTTAGGCATGTGCCGTGTCTCTCTGGCTGCTTTTACAATTTTCCTTGTGGCTTTGGAAACCTGCAGTTTCACTCAAATATGTCCCAGTTCAGGTCAGTTGTGATACCTCTGAGTATTTATGTCTTTCCTCAATTTTGGAAATTCACCCATTGTATTTCTTTGAATATTGTCTCTGATCAATTCCCTCTGTGCTGTCCTTCTGCCATTTTGCTTATTTCTGTATTTGGCTGTCTCATTGTATTCTCCATGTCTTCTAGACACTTTGTATTTTCCATCTCTTTATCTCTCTGGGCTACATTTGAGTAATTGCTTCCACTCAACTTCCAGTTGACTTTTCTTTCTTCCTCTGTGTTTAATCCCTTATTTAATTTAGCTCTCAGGTTTTTATAGTCAATGGTTTTATTTTCTGTCTCTGGAAGTTCTATTTAGTTTGTTGTTGTTGTCGTTAAGCCTGCCTAATCTTTTGTGATGGTATCTTGTTCTTTCTTTATGCTTTTTATGCTCTATTTTGTTTCTCCAAAACAAACATTTTGTATTCTACATCTGTTTTTTCCAATTGAAACCTTTGGTTGTCTACTTCTACTTACTCATTGTTTCTTCTCTTCTTGTGTCCTTTGTAAATCTGGATTTTGAGCAAATATTTATTGAGACAATACCTTTGGGGATTCTATGATTTCTGGGCTGAGGGTTTATTCCTACAAAGAGGATTGTTCTTGGCTTTTCCAGGTATATGCAGTGCAAAACCAATCTGGTACTACTTTAAATTTACTTCTTGGCTCAGAGTTTATAGCAGAGACACAGACCCCAAAGTCAAACGAGAGTTTCTAAATTTTCAGAAGAAACTTCTCTTCGTTCATTTTTCTCCATGCAGAGCTAACACTGAGACAGGCAGTTTCCTTGTGTGGAGTGTTTTTTTTTGTTTGTTTGTTTGTTTTCTAGTTCAATATTTCATTGAAAGTGTGTCTCTTTGGAAGTTCCTTGTTCGTGATTTCACTTCCCATCTTATGGAGACCCAGTACTCTGCCTCCTGCCCCCACGTGCAGTTCAGGGTGCCTGGAGAAATGCAGATATCCTTAAGGGAGCTGCTAGCCTTGGGGTTTGCTCACCATGTAGATGCACGACCCAGATTCATGTGTTTGTCTCTGAAATTTTCATGTTAACTTGGCATACCTTTGAAAAGAATTTAAAATATTTTTCATTTGGCATTTTGACGTGTTTTGTAATAGGAGGGTTTTCAGGCTATCTAGTGAGACATGTTGCTGGGAAAACTGTATTTCTATACCTCTTATATTTCTTATTGCACTGGCTAACCTCTCCAGTTTAGTGTTTTATTGTAGTGGTGGCAGCGTACATGCTTATTCTGACTTTGACATTAGCTGGGGACACTATTAATGCTTCACAGTTATGTGTGGTGTTGGTGTAGGTTTCTGTTAGATAACTTATCAAATTACCGAAATTCCCTTCTACTTCTAGTTTTCTAGGATGATTTTTTTAAATCGTAATATAATAAGGGAATGTTGACGGTCATATGGTTGTTCTCCTTTATCATCTTGCTAACAGTGATTGATAACTTTTTCCAAAACTGAACCTTTCTTGCCTTTCTGGAGTAAGTCATTCTTGGTCGTAATGTACTATTTTTTTTAGTACACTTTCATGTGATTTTCTAATATTTTCATTAGTATTTTTTTTTTTCAAAGATTTTATTTATTTATTCATTTATCCCCCCTTGCTGCCTGTGCTCACCGGGTCAGCCAACCACACCATGCGGGCGGGCCCGCCCTCACCAGGAGGCCGTGGGAACCGAACCCGGGGCCTCCCACATGGTAAACGGGAGCCCCACTGACCGAGCCACAGCCGCTTCCCGAGTTAGTATTTTTTGTTCACAAGTTATGTTGGCCTCAAAGTTTCCTTTCTTGTGCTGTTTCTGTTTTGTAACATCAGTTTTTGTATTTGCATGAAAGTACCTGTATAAAAGAACTCAGTGGGCGTTTTCTAAGTGCTTGAGACAGAGAATGGTGCTTCTGGCGAATGGACGTTTGCTGAGAAATGCAGAGGCTTTGGAGAGTCAGGAAACTGTGAACTGTTTCACTTGTGTTAGAAGAAGGGCTGGTTACCTTCTGTGTTTGAAGCTAGAGGCATAAAGTCCACAGGCATCCCTCCTCCTGCTTCCTGGCTGCCATCCCGCGTCCAGCCACCAAAGTGATGGCTGCTCACGGAACTTCCGAGACACTCGCTTTCCTTAGAAGACTTTGTTTTCCGTGCGTGTTCTTTTTCTTCCTTTGTAAAATGTATCCTAGGTGACGGTTCGCATCTAGACCTCTACTTGGAAGAATCTGTCATTTTTTTAAGGTGTTCTGCTTTGGGGGCACGCATACATTCCCTGTCACCCAAGGGGTGTGTTCTAAGCTGCAGGAAGACTCAGCTGTGGGTGCTCTATGAGCTTGGACCTGCTGTAACAGAGCCGAGGACTTAAAAATCACTCAGCCCAGCTCTGCAGACCCTGAAATCCCTCCCCACTTTGAGGTATTAAGAATCTATCATGCTGGTGTTTTCCCTTACTTCGTGCATTAAGTCTAAGGAGTGCAGCTTTGCTTGATCAACAGACTTTTCTGGTGGTTGGGAAGCTGAAGGGTGACCAGTAGAAGCATTTGCTCATTCATTCATTTTATTTTCACTGGGCAAAAATCTGATTTACTGTGATTCAGGGTCTCTCTACCAAAAATATTTGTGTTGCAAATGCTGCTTTGGGAATCAGAGGACTGGGAAAAAGGAACTTGTAGCTTTTACTTTCTGGTTTCATTTGGGAGATTTACTTCTGGGTTCTCTGGTTTTCCAGTGAGCTTTATAAACCAAACAGCTCATGCATGCTCCAGGATGGCCAGTCTCTGGAGAACTAGGCAGTAGCAGTTTACATGAGAGTCTGAAGCAGCTGCCAATGTGCTTTGGGCGGCATGTGCACCTGTTTCTCCAGGGAGTGGGGAAAGAGGAGGTGTGTGTGGCCAGCCGTGGGGGCAGATCACGGTCCCCAGGGTCACTTGGGTTTTGTGGAGTTCCCGAGAATCCTCAGCACCCAGGCTCTCAGGTCTCCTACAGCTGTTGGGGTAAGACAAAAAGCCACTGCAGGGGAGAGCAGGTGATGGCCTGGGCGAGCACCGGCTGCTGCAGCCAGAAGCCGAGGCTGGAACTGAGGCTGCTGGCTGGCCCTTCGAGGCGTGGGCAGGTGTTTAAAGGATTACAGATTTCTTGTGCTCCTCAAGCACCTAGAGCTCTTCTTTCCAGCCTTCTCTGATTCTGAGAGTTTAATATTTTATCTAATTATGGGGCACACAGGCAAAAAGAAGTTATTTAATATACCTACATTTCTGAGGAATCATCTGTGTGACTTACATCTGACCAGGTTTCCATTCAGATAGTAAGAGAAGAAAAATAAAATGACAAGAACCTGAGTGCTTTACAGGAAATAATTCTATGTGCAGTGTTTTTTTGTTGTTGTTTGTTTTTAAGTTACTAATGTAAGTTAAATGAATTGACAATAATTAAAGAAAGGCTAAGTAAATTTGAGTTCAGTTTGTATGGTGAGTCCTAGTTCATGGAAAGGCATTTGAACATGATGGGGCCAAATGGCTTGTTTCTGGCTAGCAGGTAAACAGGAGTGGGCAGCAGCTTTCAGGAAGTTTCCATGCCATTCGCCTCTGATTCTTTTTTCTTCATTCCACCCTGATGCTTGGAACTCAGATTTCCCATCTCGGACAACTGAGAGCAAGGACCAAGCCCTGGTGGCGGCGGGTGAGGCGGACCCTGACTACTGGGGACGCCCTGGTGCCAAGCCAGGCCAGCCTCGGGCTGCTCACTATGCATTTCGTTTTCATGAGGGAGAAGTAACACACTTTTCTCTCCTTCAAGCCACTATCATTTTGAGTTTTCTGCCATGCACTTTCCTAGTTCCTAAGTGGCCCGGCACCCTACTTTAGCAAAACCATTTATTGAGCGAGCCATTCCTTCCCCGTTTGTTTGTGCACCTTTGCTTACTCTGTATTGAGCTCTCGTGTTTTTTGGTGACCACAGTCCCCTTCCTTGCTCCCTTTCTGCCATGCTGTGCATGTCCCTGGCCTTTTGGGACTGAGAACGGCATTGCTCCTCTTGCCCTCGTCTCCTTCTCCACCCACCCAGCGTCCGCAGCCCATGACTTCAGCTGCGCCCTGGGGCCCTGTGGGCCAGCACCCACTCTCTGCGATGTTGCCTCTCCCTTTTCTGCTAACATCCACGGACTGCTCCTGCAAAGGCTTAGCAGCCCGTCTCAGCCGTGGCCCCCACACTGCAGGGCTGCCCAGCGTGTCCCCCATGGCCTCCCTTCTTCTCTTTTGTTATGGAGGGACTGTCCCAAGCCGCCCTCCCGCACTTCGGAGCCTGACCACACTTGTGCTCTCATCCTTGGAGTGGAGACTACCGCGGCTGCCTCCCAGAGGAGACGTGGCTGCTGGGGATGAGCCATCCCACCCACCTGCCCCCTTCCCACACCTGGCCGTCCTGCGTGCTCCTGCCTGCTGCTGGGCCGGGCTCACGCTGGCCAGGCTCGCTCTCCTGCCCAGGGCTCTGGGCCCCTGGAGCAGCGGATGAGTCTTCTGCGTCATCGACCTGCCCTCTTGGCTGACTCTCAAGTCTTTACATCCATAACGCCGTGCCTGCGTGCCCCGTGATCGTTTCCTTTCTCCGCAGCCTATGTCTCCTCGCTTCCAGCACTGACTCTTCTGGAAAGAACCACCTCACACTGGTGACCACATATGTAACTGCTCATCCTACGACAATCTGATAGCACCCATCATCAAGTCATTGAAAGTGTTCCTTGTAATATCAGCGGAGACCCACCAGTTACAAGTTTAGGGCTTCTCCATCTCCCTATTTCTTAGCTTTCTGTTATTTTATCCTGCAGGAAACATCCTCCTTTTGAAGCGTCCCCAATATCAAGTTTCTGTGGAAACTCATGTGGTTGAGCTCTGACCTCGCTCCCTGTTTCTGTGGAAAGTGTCGTCTTCTTTCTCTTGCCCTAACAACAGTGGGGCTCTCCCCAGCTCGGGTCCCAGGAGGAGACCCGGGAGGGCCACGAGCTGTGGTTCCTGGGCAGCCGTGTGAGCAGCCAGGCACGAACACACAGCCTGTGCCTGGGAGAGGGCTGTGGGGGTGCTAGGAGCCCACCAGATGCTGGGGAGCACCCCGGGGCTGCCCCCGGAATGAAGCGGGCCTGAGCTCTGGAGAGCTTGGACAGGACTGAGATGGCTGGCGTCCATGCTCCGAAGACAGCCCTGAGACCCTGCCCTACTTGCTCCCCACACTGCCTCTTTCTGGGGCCACTAAGATTCTTTCTGGAATGTTCCCCAGGTTGCCCCAACAAGCAGCTTCTCTGTATCAGACCAGATGGGGGCTGGCAAGGGCAGTGGGGGCAGACAGGAGAGGAAGGAGAGCAGTGGGCGGGGCTGAGATCACATGGTGAGAAAGCATCTCATCTGGGGAGAACTTTGCGCCCAGCTCTCAGCTCTATTTGGACGGCTGCGTCTCAATGGAGAACTGAAAACCATCTGCCCTGCTGCCATCTACCTGGCCCAAGTGTCAGACACTGAACAGGTGCATGTGGGAGAACCTGCGAGTCTGCGGACCTGTCCCCGTTCAGTCAACAGAATTCCTTATCTTCTGTCTCCTGGAGCCTGATAGGAAAAGCGGAGCAAGAGCCCAAGTCTCCCCCACTTGGAGAGGGGCATTCCTAGGACGGAACCCTGTCAACCCGTGCCGAGGAGTCCTTCACTCTGGGGGTCAGGGTTACCCCCCAGGTCAGTCTCCACCACAGATCTGGGGTCACACCCAAGGTCAGAAGCAGCCACACACCTGCTCCTACTGGGTGGTCCTTAAACCCACCCCCCAAAAGGAGAAGAGAGGCAAAAGGTGCCGATCGGGTGCGCCGTTCCAGCAGCTCCTGCGGCTGAGACCCAGCTCCCCCCTCCCGCCCCCAGACCCCCGGGAAGCCAGACCAGGGGCTCATCAGAGGACAATGAGTTTAATGGTGCAGTTTCAGGACATCGTGTGCTTTGTTGGCACGGGGCCCCGGGGGTGCAGTGCCCACCCCTCTGGGGCTTACAGCAGTGTCAGGCCCAGCGACACCGAGGAGAGTGCCAGGAGGAGGGCCAGCCCCGCGCTGCCGCTCCTCCCCTCTGCTCGCCCCAAGAACTCCCGGAAGGTGGTTTCATTGACTTTCGGCCCTTGTTGGTTGCACAAGTTACTTGAGCAGCACATGCTGTACAGGAAGGGCAGAGGCTTTTCCAGGAGGTACGGTTTTCCCGGGGGGGGCAGTCTAATTACTGGACAAACCTGCGCACACTGTTTTGAAACATAGTAGAAACGTGGGAATATTTCTAAAAAAAAGTGAAGAGAGAGAGAGAGAGAGAGAGGGAGGAATCACGTGAATTTCGCCCTTGCCTCTCTGTGCCCCTCTGGAGAGTCCCACACTTGGAAGGGGCATCCAGGCCACGCTGGGAGCCAGCACCCCACGAAGGACGCCAGGCTTGGTGTCCCAAGCCGCTCCTGTGGGTGATGGTGGCTTGTGTGCAGGCTCCTGAGGCCCCAGCGCCTGGCCACGCAGACTGGGAAGGGGCTCTGGGGTCTCTGGCTGGAGCACCCAGCTGCTCTGGGCCACAATTCTCCAGTGTGGGATCGGCTCAGGGCCTTTGCTCACACTTTCCCTGTGACCACAGATGCACAGACAGGGCATTAAGCAGCCAGAGGCTTCTCTGGCCCTGGCCAGGCATTGGTGCTGGGTTTTTTTGGGGAGGCGGGTCCGCAGCACTGGGGGGGTGCCTTCTGAGAGGGGCCTGGCTTGCCCCGGGGCCAGGGCCTCCTCCTGTGCCTGCCTGTGTAAAGCACGTTTCCACGTGAAGCCAGAGGCCAGGATGGCTAAACCGAGTCTTACTCTTACTTCCGCATCCACAAGCTTGCTCAGGCCAGGCTCCCCCACTCTCAGAACCTAGAATGCACCCCCAGAAGTGACTGACTGAAGGAGAATACTCGAGCCCTGATAGCCTCGTGCAGGCAGAAGCTGTGAGTCTTCAGCCTCAGCGTGGGCACGGGCCTTCGCGGGCCCGGACGCCTTGGGCGCGCTGTGTGCCGCGAGCGGAGGCCCCGCCTGTCTCCAAGCGTGCGCTCTGCACTGCGGCTCTGAAGCACACGCCCCTCGTCGAAGTTACCTGGCCACGAATCCCAGGGGGCCACCTAACATCTTGAAAGCTTAAATTTCACCGAAAAAGGGATGAAAACAAGTCTCTGTGCCTCCACTTGGCGCCCACAGTGGCGTCCTTGCTGTGCACTGCCCAGCTCAGCGCCAGCCTCACAGGCCCGTCCTCCCAGCGTTCCCGAAGAAGGCCCCTTTGTATCAGTTACGCTCTGGTGAGGGCCGCTAGGCAGACCCACTGAAAACATTCTGCGGACCAGCCTGTGGGGCCGGACACGGTGGGAGACACTCACTCACGGCAGCCATGACACACGCCGTGTCTTTATCACCACACTGGAGTGGCCCACGGCAGTTAAATCCGTTCTCCTCCTCGCAGACGTGACACGACAGCCGGGCTGTTCAAAAGGAGAGAGGCAGAGAGTCGAGGGCGACGGATAAACACACCCCTCCCCCTTGGAACCATCTTCAAAACCAGCTGGCTCCCACCTTCCCCACTCCCCACAGCCACTCCCACGTCATCCACTTGGGACCAAGTTTTGTCTCCTCTCCTGGAGTTTCCCTGAAGACACCTACATCCAGGTATGCCCCCACAGACACGCACATGGACACGTGCAGAGCCCCATGCAGACCTCCACAGAGACAGCCCCCCCAAACCCAGATAAACGCCTATCAGCCACACACACAGAAACCACCCACCCCGAACCCACATCTGCACACGGACACACACAGGTACCA